>PVIC010050252.1:0-12821 GCA_004025085.1 Thryonomys swinderianus
TTTGGGTATATTCCTAGCAGGGGTATAGCAGGGTCAAATGGGACCCGTAGTCCTAGTTTTCTGAGAAATCTCCACACAGATCTCCACAATGGTTGCACAAGTCTGCAATCCCACCAACAGTGGAGAAGGGTTCCTTTCTCCCCACAGCCACACCAGTATTATCGTTGGTTGACTAATTAAAAAATGGGCAACTGAAATGAACAGACACTTCTCAGAAGCAGAAATCAAAGCAGCCAAGAAACATATGAAGAAATGCTCAACATCTCTGGTCATTCGAGAGATGCAAATGAAAACAACATTGAGATTCCACCTCACTCCACAAAGAATGGTAAAAATTTTATTTTTAATTTTTTCCATTCTATATATCAAAATGTTCCAAATCTTTTACTAACATGTGCCTCGTAGTTTCAGCTTTATATCTACCCTACTAAGATTCTTTAATCATTGTTTTCCAATTCTTTTATTTCTCAGAAGTAATAATTTATCAGTGGCAATTTGAAAATATGAATGTTAATTTATATTTACTCATTTCATTCCCAGGAATGATCTAAAACTCAAAGAGTTTTAGATAGTCCAATATTGCCTGAGTGTTCTGTAATGGCTATTTTGAAAGCATCTAAAGTCTGGCCACTACAAGGTTGGCAGACAAACTATTCTCCAAATGGGACTACTTCTGTGACCAGTGTACTTGATGACAATATCTAATAAAGGTGTTTACTATAGAATTATGATAGTTAAGAATGTAAAGATAGCAGAACTGCAGTGATTATCACAAGTATAGGGGATTCTCCACATGTTTTCATTGTTCTTGCATATAAGAAATGATCAAATTATTTTCTTCCCTTCCTTTTTGATCTTTGTGTGTTCTTCCTTTCTTTTTCAATAGCTTTATTATTTTTTTTACTTCTTATGACTATAGGACTGTCTTCTATTTCTGTAGATCTTACTAAAGTCAGTTTGTAAGAGAATGTGAGAGTAATTTATCAGAAAAGACCTTTCCTAGCAAGAGAAATCTCAGCCCTCAGAGGCTATTCTTCCCAAAATTCACATTGGCCCTATCACCCAGCTGAAAAATAAATAAGATAAACCAGGAAAACACCCACTCCCCAAAATAACTTTCAGCAGTAATAGATGCTTAAGATGACCAACACCTTATAGATCAAAAATTTTTCTACACTTAGCAAAGACAAACATGGACCATATACAAGAAATTCCAGAATAAATGGATTGTACTGACATTTAATCAATCTCTAAGATATAATTCTTTTCTTAGCCAAGGAAGATATTTTCTTGGTTTTTCGCCAATAACTTCAGACACCAGAAGCCAAACAGAAACTAGAAATACCTCATACTCATGCGACTATCATATTTGCTTTCCCACAAATCTGTCAGCTAATGGATGGCCTTTCTCAGAGCCTTCCAGAGTGTTTTGTCTTGGGGACATGCACAGCCCATGTGGCTCTCAGATGGCACATGTGCAATAAATCATAGGCAGAAACCAACCAACCAACCCACCAGCCAACCTGCCAATGGACCCTTATGTACATCTTTAGTACTGCACAATTACCTTTGAGAAACTTAGTAAATGTCAACATTTTTACCCTCTTTATGTCTTACGATAAAAATTTAAAGAGCTTATTTGAGATTTTAGCTGAAGCCATCATTTTAAACACAGTACAGTATACCTTCAGTGTTGTTTACATGATAAAAGAATCAGGAAAGGGGCAAAAAGAACGAATGTCTAATGTATTGTCAGGCTTGTGATAGGTCATTACAACTGCACAATCACAACAGGAGGTTGGTTTTATTCCAGGTTCTACTATCCTCATTTTATACATGAGGAAACTGGAATTCAGGAAGTTCCAGTGACAAAATTTATTGTCATAAAGGTAGATAGTAGCAAAGTAATTTTCAATCTCTCTGTGTGTGAAACTTAAACCTTGCTGCCTCTCTCGCTGTTAGCCAGTGTGGAGCCCTGTTGTCTCTGATAGAGGTGAAAACCCCCAACTCTATGAAGGGATCTTCCTTGTTTTGTTCAGAACAGTCCCAAACTAAAACATGAGATTAATGCCCTACACAGTATTGGATCTTCAATAAAGACATGAGTCATGAAATGGGAGAATGCTGTTTTGATATTCAAATTAAAATCTCTAATGATGGCAATGAGATCTGAAAATCTTTTCTTTTAAACCTCAAAATGGTGCTATTTGACTTTTTTTTTTTTAAAAAGCAGTATCTAAGAGTCTATGAATGTGCAGAGTTTGAGATTAGGAGTATCCTGAGGTGCAGGCATGGGCTTCAGGGGCCATTTCTCCGTCTTCATGGAGAGGAAGCAACAATAGCATCATGGTGCCATTTTACTTCTGGGTCCTCAGGGACATTCATACAACTGTCTCTCAGAAATTCAGAGATACCAAATAGACAGTGTGTATGTGTTTTTTTCAGCATGATTCTCCATAAATGACAAAAATGATTTAGACCCTGCCTTGGATGTGGAAGTTACCTGAAGTTGCACAGTCTCCAAACAAAACCAGCGCACAGAGAGGCAAGGGAAGGGATACGTATCCTGGCTTCGGGTGTGTTCCTGCTCCATTCAAAATGTGCTTTTGTTGCTTATAGTGCAGAGAAACCCATTTCTTTGCCCACTGGAGTACTGTCCCTCAGCCTCACTAGTCTTCACCTGACAACTAGGAGTATATTTCATCTGTACCAGGTTACTCGCACTCACACTGCTATGACATCCCCTACCCCACCACATGCTCTCATCCTTCTATAATGATAGCAGGTAGCTGCGTTTGTTCATGTTGATTGCTGGTGTTTCCGTAATGCCTTGGCTTCTAGCATGAAAGGTTTTTAGCTCTATAAACTCTTTAATATCTGTGCCTCAAATCCTGGGTACAGTTTTATGAAGCAGGGGGATGATCAGTAAATTCTTGTGGACTGAAAACATGGTTTGGTCTAACAGCTGGAATGGTCTTTTGTTGTTGTTGGGAAGTGTGATAATTGGAGGATTCAGTTTGGAGCTGGCTTTAACTGAAGACTTTGAAGACACTGCAGTAACTTCTTATTATAGGAATAAAACCTATAAAGAAGAATCTTTCTTTGGCTGTGGCAGTTGCTCAAGTTTAAATGTCTTTCAAGAATGAGGAGAACTCTTCTCTTTTTTGAATGAGATCTAGAAAGTTAATGAGATTATTTCCTTGATCTAAAATACACATGGTATATATCCAAAGATAATGAAATAACCATGCCCAAGAGACATACACTCTACCATGTTCCTTGTAGGATTATTCATAACAGCCCCCAAATTAATCAACCTATGTGTCCATTAATGGATGGATTTATTAAAATATTACACATATAATATTAAATATGCCAAAAAGAATTAAATCCTTTCATGTACAACTGGCGGGTGAAATGGAGGATATTGTTTTAATTTAAATAAACAGCATAGGGAGACAAATACAGTATGATCTTATTCATATGCAGAATCTAAATACATTGATATCATAGAAGTACATGAAAGAATGTTAGTAACCAGAGGCTGAGGAAAGAAGAAAGGAAAAAGGATTTGTTCATAGGTGATAAGTTGCAGTTAGATAGGAGAAATAAATTCTATTTATTTTTGTTACCATGTTCTATTACATGGCAGAGTGACTACAAATAATCATAATGTATTGTATATTTAAAGAAAAAGCCAGAAGAAAAGATTTGAGCATTCTCATCATAAAGAAATGAATGATTAATGATTGAAGAGGTAGATATGCCCAATCTGCTTTGAACATTACAGAATGTGTACATGTATCAAAATATCACATGGCACTCCATAAATATGAACAACTATTTATAAAAGAGAAGATAGTACATAGCTTTGTCAAGGCCTCTGCTGAAGCGAGTCACAAGAGACGACAGATTCTACTTCGCGCTGTAGCCACCAACTGTGTTGTTTGATCTAACCCTTGACCTCTAGGTAATGTGTCATGACATCTTTTCTGAAAACTTCCTCCTCATGCACACGAGGGACATGATGGGGCTTTCCCTGGGCCACAGGCCTCCTGTGGATGGGTAGTGGCTTCTTACCTGCAGGATACTACTGTAGAAGGACAACCAGAGTTTTCTGCTGGCTCTGTATGGGTGAGACCTTGAAATAAGGTGGACACCTTGTTTCTTTGTTTCCAGTCTGATTGTATTTTTTTCGGAGTAGCAAGATGGTGCTTTATGGGATCCGGACTTGAAGAGAGTAGGTCGACCCCTGCTTTTATCAGGCCCTTTTTAAAATGTATCATCTTTACCCTGTGACTTTGAACTTTCTAGAAGTCCATCCTTTAGATTTGTGACTGTTATTTGGAATATGGACTATTATAATTTTTCCAGTCTTTTTCATGTGAGGATACTTCTGATGTTTTAACCCTCAAAAGCTAATGTGAGTTGACATCAGATATGTGGTTTGAATGTCTTTTTTTTTTTTGCTTTAAATTTATTTGGTAGTTTATTTTCAGTTACCTCCTAAAATCAAAACAGTATCCTAAATCTGGTAAAATGAAGATTGAGTTTGATGTATTACTAAAGATATTAGCTTCAACGTTTAAATTAACTAACTAAAAGGGAGATACAGTGATGTCTTGGTTAATTTGATTTACATATTAGTACTCAAACCCAAATATAAAATCCAACCAGTTTCTTTGGCTCTCAAATTACACAGAATGATTGTATGTATTAATATATTGGTCACATACTAGCTCATTTTGACATTTAATTAAAATTAATTGAGTATTACTTTTGTTGAATCTCTAAAATCATGGTTTGTTTGTTTTATTTTTGTTTTTACTGTGTGGTCACTGCAGCAATAGCATTATGGTTGAGAGAGATCATTTAGAAAGACAAAATTTTAAAAATACTCTCTGTCTCTTCCTCCTCTTATCCCCAAGACCAAAGGAGCCAGCAGTATGTTTTTAAAAGCTATGTGAGAGGTTCTGTTGTATTTTATGCCTGAGAAACACTGCTTAGCATGTCAAAATGAAATGATTCACTGAATATAGAATAATTTTAATCACTTTGAAGAGTCTGATTTGAGATGAACAAAAGAAAATAATTTTAATATGCATTCATATTGTATTTTATGATGACACTGAACATTCATCCTCATTATTTTAGAGCATCACAAAACCTTGCACATCAGCCCAGGTACCTTCCACTTTCTTACAACTTTTCCACTGAGGTACAGAATGTGTTATTGCCACAGTGCAGACAAACTATGTAGATCTAAACTCAGAATTAAAATTTGACTATACTATGAGATCTTTTAATTATATTATATATAGATGAAATTGTATCCAACAAATGACAAGACCAGAAATACAAGCAATTCCATGCCATTTGGATGTCCTCATGAAAATTTTTATGGAAGAAAATGAACAAATGTATTAGCACATTCATTTTGTACAGGTCGTATCTCGTTCTTCCACGTAATGTTAGACATAGCCTCTCTACTTTATGATATTTGACTTCCTGTATAAAAAATGTGAAATCCAGGAAATAATATAAATATAGAATTTATATCCATTTCATTAATCTTTTCAAAAATATATACTGGGCTCCATGACATCTTGTGTTACAGTTTTCTAAACATTTTAATGGGCTGAGTAAAATTTTAAGACTGTTTGTATGCAATGGTTAGGGTGAAGTGTTGACTTGCTTTGAGATCATTCAAGGGGTTTGTGAAGCACATTCCTGGACGTCTCAGGGTGGGTCAGAGGTGTGACCCTGGGTAATTTACATGGTGCCTCCTTGGTATTTTATGTGGTTTCCTGGCCGCTGTGGTTCCTTTGTTCTGTTTCCAGGGCATCATGAATTAGCTATCTCTGCTCCCTCATGTCCTTTGCTGTGATGTTTCTGGCTCAGAGCTAGCCAACCATGGATTGAAATTGTGAGGCAAATTAAACCTCATCTCTCTTTTAAGTTGTAGGTGTCAAGTATTTTATTTTCCCAATAGGAAAGCTGACTAACTCAATGTATTCTGCTTAATTTTAGCTTTGAGGGAAAATACATTTTTTCCTATTTAAATTATCTCATTATGCCTTTCCCAGTAATATTGATCTTATCCCTAATGAACAGTTAAATAAGGGAAATCAGTTGGCTTGATGATTTAAGTATATGTAGCCTGTAGAATAGGTTCACAAATTGTTTAAATCTCTGAAAGCTGAATACTATTCTGATGTGTTTCTATTTTTGTGAGTGTCAGTCTGTAGTTAGGTATTGGACAGAACCTAGAATACTCAGCTTGGCAATCAGCTTGAGGGTGGTTCTTAAGGGAAACTTTATATTTTATGCTACAAAGTCAACTCTTGGAAACATTTCATTCTCCTTTTTACTTATTTCCTGATGCCTAGTACATCTTGGTTAACACCAATACCTCTATAAGCTTGGAGCTTATAGACAGAGTTTATAATTCTATTACAAAAGAGGGCACTGAAAAATTGAGTTAGTTGAAAAGGTAGTGTAAGCCTTGGCCATCCTTAAATACTCATAACTGTAAAACAAAGCTCCTCATAACTTATAAGTATCAAATAATCCCTAAACAGTAAATAACTACAGATTATTTATTTATTGGTGATAGCAGGGATTGAAGTCAGGCCCTTGTGTTTTCAAGGTAGGCGCGGTACCACTTATGCTAGATCCCTGGCCCTAACAGCTACAGTTTAACTGTGTGGTAGATTCCTCACGAGGAGTAAACCTTCTGAATTTCATGAAACACGGTTGACAGAAGATCAGTAGTAGTTTTGACAATATCTACAATGCCCTCAATCATCTGCGAAGACTTTCTGAGGAGAAGAGACTGCATGTATTTAATTTAATAGTTCATGCAGTACTGCTAATTCTTTTTGACTCCACAGAATGTCTGGAATCTCAGGATAAGTAAAATGGTATAAATATTTATGCTTATTTTAAAGCCTGAGTTTTGATGGTTAAATTACAAATTTGCTTTACAAAGATTTGGATGGCATTTCTGTAGCTTTTCATTACAGGCACCAGATGTGTTAAAGGGACATCAGGCAGGCAGGCAGTCCCAAACATTTTTTTTTTTTTTGAGACAGGGTCTTGCTTTGTAGTTCAGGCTGGATCTGAGCTCACTATGTAGCTCAGGCAAGGCTCGAGCTCAGAAATTCTCCTGCCTCTGCCTCCCAAGTGCTGGGATTACAGGCCTGAGGCACCAAGACCGGCATTTGTGGTATATGGTTCTGATTGTTGGTGGGTGTGAGTCACCATGCCTGTTGTATGTGGTTACCAGGGAATGAACTTGTGCTTGCTAGGCAGGTGCTGAAACCATTGAGCTAAATCTCCAGCCTGATCCCAAACAATTTTAAGAGCAATGAAGCTTCCAAACATCATGGGGCTACTTGTCACCACAGCCTCCAGCAGGGATGTATAAAAGACTTTGGATAGGCAGTACAAATTATGGTTTTTACTACTAACTGTTCAACTCCAAACCAAGTGATCCTTAGCTTTTTCAGTGAGGACTTCTGTCTTGGGGTCTACCCGGGGCAATTGTGCTAATGCTGTGGGATGCAGTATCAGGTCTGGATATGGTAACACCCCCTCACCAGTGGGCTATGGCTTTCTATGTGGATGTGGTTGACCAAAGACTACACAGGACATTCAATCTCTAGTTCTAACATGTATTTTATGTATTTCAGTAATCAAACTAGAAGTGATACTTTATGGACAGCTTTAAGGTGATAAAACTTGGAGTTCATACTCTCAGTTGATTGAACTACATTATGTAGTGTGGTCGTGAACTTTATGGATGGAGGTTTAATAGAAGTCTTAGTTTTTCTCTAGAGAATATGCTATCTTATTTTAAATTCTTCTAGTATATTTTATTTTCATGTTTTTCTCAAACCTTGGTATTTTTCCATTGATTTTCACATTCTAATAAATATACTTTGCTCAATAAGAGTGATTTTTCATTTTACCTTTTTTTTTTTTGATTCTTTTTTTGTGGCTATATTTTCTCCCCCTAGAGGTTGTAGCTACAGTCCTCCGCTCTACCAGATGAGCTATCGAAGTGACTGTGGCTATATTTTCTTACTGCACTTTCCAATGAGGAAATGGTTTTCTATTCTCAGTTTCTCCCTACTAATGGTGATTCTCAGCATTCTGTCTACCAAGGGAGCATCAAACAGAGCATGGAGAGGTTGCACAGGCTCTTCCTTCACTCTTCTTATTCAAAACATAACCTTGACTAAGGAATTTTAGGGTTAATCTCTTGCCTCTCTAATCTCCAGTATGTTTGTGTGGCTTGAAAAAGAAATTTAATGCCTTGCATTTTTCTAGTGCTAAGGATCCAGGGCAGCACCTCCTACATGCTAGATGTTATACTTTGTATCTGCAATGTCCCAGAAGTCTGCTTTGTGGAAGGTGTGCTCAACACAGTAGTGTTAGAAAATCAACCTTCCCTCCTTTAATTTATTTTCCTCAGGTGTTTTGTCACAGTGACAGAATGCTGAACACCATGCTCTTCTCTGTCACCCCCAGTCTCCAATATTTAGCTCATTTATTTATTTAGTGCTGTGGATTTAATCCATGGAATTTGCTCTGGGCTGTATCCTGAACCCCTTTTAATTTTCAGCTGGGTTTCCTTAAGTCACTGAGATGTTCAGGCTGGGTTCGAACTTGGCAATCTTCCTGGCTCAGCTGCCCAGAATTCTAGAATTCCACGTATGTATCATTGATCTGGAAAAGAGTTAGCTTTTCAAGAATGCTTTTTAGCTTCCTATTGACTTCATTCTTGTTATGTTTACAACACCAACTAGAGTCAGCATATGGAACTTGTGTTAAAATTTATAACCCTTTTCATACTGCCATTTGCAACATGGATAAACTAGAAAGACACTGTGCTGAGGAAAATAAACCATGAACAAAAAGAAAACTATTGCCTGATTTCTCTTTTATGTGGCTTTAAAAATGTTTCCTACAAGGAGCAAAGATTAGAATGGGAGGCAGGGAAATGGAAGTCAAAGGGTACAAAAATTGCAGAGTTATGTAGAAGAAGTAATTTGAGAGATCTGTTGTATCATATGAGGAAATATGGCTAATAATACTGTATTGTATTGTTTTCTGGAAAGTTTGCAGATCCAGTAGATGAATAGATTTTAAGTGTCAATGTACCCAGACACATGCACACAACAGACTTCTTATGGTGGTGTATGTTTAAAATAGTTTAATGGTAGTGGTGGATGAAATAATCATCTCACTGTGAATTTTGTAGCAAAATATATTGTACTTCTTAGACATATATAATAAAAATAAGCCAAAACTAAAACGTTATAACCAATTATGACCACTTTATTGTGTTTTTAGTGTGCTTTTTGTTTCTTTGTATGATTTCTTGAATTTTCTATATGAGTTTAATAGTTACACCATTACAAACAAAGATAGAAAAATGTGAATTAAAGTAAATCCCAAAGGTGTTGGCCTGGGAAATACCAGCAAGGATGGAAAATACATAGCAAGCCAATAAAAGGTTATTCTTCTAAGTATTATCAGATGGCTACGTAACGAAAGATAAAAAATGCATTTTAAAGTCACTGAATTATTTATAAAGGGTGAAGAAAGGTGAATTTTCAACATAACGAGAATGAAGTCAATAGGAAGCTAAAAAGCATTCTTGAAAAGCTAACTCTTTTTCCAGATCAATGATACATACGTGGAATTCTAGAATTCTGGGCGGCTGAGCCAGGAAGATTGCCCTGCAGATCCTGGTTTACTCCTGAATCCCCAAATTTGGCATCTTCAAAAGTAACATGGAAGACAAACGGTAGAGCAGTTCTCTTTTTTAAATGGTGAAAATCTACCTGAAGTGACTGTTCCCAGAACAATGTTGACATCTCTTTGTCATTACTAGTTCTACTCCTTTACAGTTCCCTCAAATTATTATTTCCACATGATGATTTTCTTTTTAAAAAATTGTTACCTTCATTAGAAATATCACTGTAAGGACATTGCTGAATTTAACACAGTACTGAGTTTTAAAGGTGACTTTAGTAATCTTCATGGCAAAATAGCTAGAAAAACAATGCAATATAGATCTAAAGGCTTTTGAAAAATGTAACTTGGCATCTGATGGGGTAGTCTAGATACGAATAAATGAAGACTTTATATTTGTAGATAAGTTCACTAGCAAGCTGCGTGAAAACTGAACACACAAGCAACATGCAAGCTAGTGTATGGTTTGGCATTTATGAAAAGATGCACATAATGACCCAAATACAGATCTGTCCCTCCAAAAGCTTTCAAACTCTCCCTTTTTATTTGTACTTTTTATATTCATTTCTAGCTACCACTGTTCTTTCTTCTCCACCTTTACTGTTCTATCTTTTTGATAAGGTGATACAAATAGAATTACATGATAACTGTGTGAAACAGGCTTCGTTGGTTTTTTTCACGTACAGAGTTTGTTACACGTCTCGGCTATGTCTCTGTCTCGGTATGAAGAACAGAACTTGTTCCAGAATGGGGCGGGCGGGGGTAGAGATGAACTTCTAATTGCTTGGCCTCGTTTTTGAAAGAGAAGAAATGCAGGGGAAGGTGACCTGGCAGCTTCAGAAAGTGTGTTATTAACCTTGATACCTGTGAAGTTTATTTTAGAAAACCCTGAATTTTGTACTAGTCAACTCTGAGGGTGCATGAGTTTCTTCTAGTTTAGCTTTTAAAGAATGCACATGTCAGGGTTTTGTCTCCACATGTTCCAGCTCAGTGTTTAGGGTGCACTGATTGATACACACTTATCTGCACAAAATGATTTTGTTAGCACAAGATGATTCTCAAACGGGTTTGATCAAAATCATCTCTGGAGAAATAAGCATCCAGGTAGAGAAATGGACTTGCTCACCACATTCTCCCAATGTCTTGAACTGAACGCTATTTCCAAACTTTGAATGTTAGGGACAGATTTTTAATGGCAATTTAAACAAAGTCACCAGAAGTTTTAAAGTCTGGCAGGAAAAGGAGTGAGCTGGAAAGCACCATGGATAGGATGAGAAATATTGGCTTGGAAAAATGCTGCAGAAATGTGGCCAGTCACACATGAGAAGTAAATCCACAATGAGGTGTATAACTGAACAGGAACTTGCCACAAATGTGTGTTATTAGAAGTATGACACATGGAAGGGACAGTCCTCCTGATACATGGTGTTGTCATACTGTAGTGTAGTTTCTGCACTGTCGTACTGTACTGTAGTGTAGTTCATGTGGATTTTATTCAGGATGCAAGAAATTGAGAAAGTATCTAGAGAAAAATAATAGAAGTCATAAAAAGGAGTTGATCTCCCTTGGAAAAGATTACAGGAATATGGATTGTGATTTACTTTTGTAGGGAATATTTTACATGTTTTTTAAATCTAAAATTTTTTCTTGGCAAGCAGTATGGAAAACGTAGAACAAACATGAATATTATTCATTAATTAGAAGTATTGTGTGCTTAGTGAAACAACTAGAAATATAAAAGATGTTCTATATTTCTGTATTGAATATTTTAAATACTCTATTATGTAGTTATACATTAGCTGAAACCATAAATTTTAAAATGACTGTTCATATTATTATATGTAAATACAACCTCTTTTATTGGTCTATCTTAACTGTTACATATTTAGGATGTTTTCAATCACCCATCACTCAAAATCATGTTTTAATGAATTGAATCTCACTGCAAAACCATGGTTCTCACATTTATTTTCTTGTTCTAGATTACAATTCAATGTGTTGAATAAAAGCTCAGAAAATTCTTAAGATTCAAGATACATGTTGCATTTCAATCTCAAGCCATTGCCATGAAAATAAACTTCTTATCCCTTGCAATCTATTGTGGGAACCTGGAGTTTCCAGGTTCATAAGGCCCTCACCTCTCTTACCATATTTTATAGCATTTACTTATTTTAATCTTTTAAGATTTTTATTAGTTTACAACACACATACAGGCGCAGAACACATTGTAATTCCCTTTTTAAAAATTCTCTTTCCCTTCTTCTTCCTTCACATGGATGTATCAACTCCACACAAGGAAAGGAAACATTATATACAACAAAAATGTACGAAAAGGGGATATAGCATTTACTACTAGGTAAAATTACCTTTCACAGTTATTAGTTAACTTGAAATGATCCAAATAGTAAATGGATGATTCAAAAGTAAGAGCAGGTAACAAAAAATACATCCTGTTTAACTCTAATTTCTATTCAGTGACCTTTACCTTCATGCACTCTAAATCATGTTTCATACTAATAATTTTTCCATAATAATTTTGCTCTTCAGTTTTTTTTTGTTTCCTTGGTTTTATACACAATTCACTGACTTTTTGTTACATGAAATCAGGATCTAGTTCTCCTGTATATATGTCACCCAGGACACATGCTGTTACATGCTCTTTCTCGTCTTTCCAGTATGATTATGTCATGGAAGATTTATGCTAGCAGAACTATTTAAACAACATTGCTCCTAAATCCATGTTGTATTAGAATTTCATTCACTTTCTAGGAATCAGTAGTGGCCTAGATATCAATAAAGAAACCCTTTCCAAATTTGTCTCCAGCACTATAAAATTTCTCACTGCCGGATTGTACAAATCTAAACACTCGTTCTTCCTGTTTCATCCTAGAGACATTCCTCTTGCAGCTCTGTCATCTGTTTCCTGCCCTCTAGGCTGGGCGCATGGCTCATGCCCCTTCCTTCCTTCCTTCCTTCCTTCCTTCCTTCCTTCCTTCCTTCCTTCCTTCCTTCCTTCCTTCCTTCCTTCCTTCCTTCCTTCCTTCCTTCCTTCCTTC
>PVIC010050253.1:0-12874 GCA_004025085.1 Thryonomys swinderianus
TCTAAAAAAAAAAAAAAAAAAAAAAAAAAAAGACAGGGTCTTTGTAGTTCAGGCTGACCCTGAGCTCACTATGTAGCCCAGGCAAGCCTCAAATTCAGCAATTCTCCTGCCTCTGCCTCCCAAGTGCTGGGATTACAGGCGTGAGCCACCACACCCAAGATTGTGGTGTGATACGGATTGCTGATGGGCATGAGTCATCATACCTGGTATTGTGGTGTATGGTTCCCAGGGATGAAACCAGGGACCTTGTGCTTGCCAGGCAGGCACCGTAATCACTGAGCTAAATTTGGGCCAGGGATTTAGCTCAGTGGTTCCAGTGTCTGCCTCAAAACCACAAAATCCCGAGTTCAGTCCTTGTACCACATACCACAATGCCTAGTGTGGTGGCTCACACCTGTAATCCCAGCATTTGGGAGGCAGAGGCAGGAGGATTGCTGTGAGTTCAAAGCTAGCCTGGGCTACATAGTGAGCTCAGGGCCAGTCTGAACTACAAAGTGAAACCCTGTCTCAAAGAAAAAAAAAAATTTTTTTTTAAGCTAGCCTCGAATTTACAGCAATCCTTCTGCCTCTACCTCCTGAGTATTACAGGCATGAACCACCACACCAGGCTATAAAAACCATTTTTGACATTTTCCTCAGGACCCTTTATCAACAAAGATATTAAAAATAGATGTTAATAATTACAACACAAAAGCCCACCTTGCTTAGGGCCTTTCATTGCCACCTGTCACAGTAAGGCATGTTGTCACCATGGACACTTACTGTGTGAAGCTGAGCAGTCAGGAGGATTAGTCGAGTAGTCTCCCCAACCCAGGGGAGACTATGACCATGCTCATGAGCGTGGGGTCCGGCACAAAGCCAGTGCCCTGGAAATGGGTCAGAGAGACTGGGTCAGACACACATCCTGCAATGTAGACATTATAAAGAAGAAAGCAACGTAAATGACTATAAAAATATAAAATTTTGATATCACACAAGTGAAAATATATAGGAAAGACTACTCTAATTTATAAAAAACTTAATAGTAAGAAAGCTTTCCTTTAAGAAGACATAATGATATGTACACCCACATTACTACAGAAATAGCCCATTCACCTATCAAAGAAAAAACTTGTATTGAAGAAACTTCAGATTAAAAGGATACATTTTAACCTATCATATTGGCTAATAATAATAGTATGATATGTGCTAGTATTATTCTAGGAGCTTTTTTTTTTCTCAGTGCTAGGGATTAAAATCAGGACCTTGCGCTTGGGAGGCAGGCACAGTACCACTGAGGTAAATCCCCGGCCCTCTAGGAGCTTTTAACTTGTAATTTAATTGTGTAAAACTTTTGTGAGTCAGTATTGTGTTATCCTTATTTTATTATGAAATAATAAGCGAGGGCTCGTGTCAAGTAACTTGCCCAAGGTCCCATCCCAGGGAACACTGCACTGTGAGGCTTTCTGGTTACAGGGTGAGTTGGTTCAGCTGCCAGGCAATTTGGCAAGAGAGATATAAATGCTCTGACTCTCTGATTTTACATGTCATATTTATCCTAGGGGGAAAGGTCATGACGGTATACTGAGATGTGCTTACTAGGATTTTCAGAGTAGCAATGTTGATTGCAACATATTCTCAATAGCAGCAGAGAGATCATTTAAACAAATTAACACAAGTAGGTACGCTGCTGCCAGTGGGAATGGTATGCCCAATACATATCTAGTGCTGTGGAACCATCTTCTTAGTATGTTATTTGCCTTAAAGAGATGAGAGATACAATAACATGTCACCTCGTTTAGAATCCATCAGAAAAGTGTGTGCATAGAGGACAGTGTCTAGAGATTTATCTACCAAAATGCCACCAGTGAGTTCTCTTTAAATACAGTTGAAATGTTTGTTCTCATCCTTTCTACAGTAAGTATATTTTACCTTTGTTGAGAAGAAATAAAGAGCGTTTTCCTAATCTGTCTAAAAGTGTGAACTGAGGAGCAAGCAGAAGGATACCCCTGCTACAGGTAAAGGAGGAGGGAGCAGCGCACAGATGGACTGGCTACCCAGGCCACCACCAGGCCCAGAGCATAGGGTGGCCACTTGCTCAGAGTCCGTGAGTTGGCTGTGACACAGCTTTGTGCTCTTTTTCCAGGTGCTGCTGAGCCAGGTGCACCGGCTGAGAGCCTTGGACTTGCTGGGAAGGTTTCTGGACTTGGGTCCCTGGGCGGTGAGCCTGGTGCGTGCCTTCTCCTCACCCAGGGGTCAGGGCAGGGAGGGCAGCAAGTGGACCCCTGGGACAGGCTGGGGCTTAGGTCATGGTCCAGACCCTGCACCTGTCAGTTGTCAGCGTGCCTGCATGGCCCTCAGGGGGTTCAGTGTAGGGCCTCTAGCTTTCTCTTCCCTGGCTTCTTTGCAGGAAAAGAAAGCACAGTGGGTGTGTTTCTTCTTACAGGGGCTGGCCCAGGACCTGTTTTTCTTTTGGGAAGAATCCACGCCCCCATCCACTGTTCCTTCATTATTATTTTTATAAGTTCTGAAATGCTTCTTTCATTACTCATTTTCTTCAAGGGTAGCAGTGGCCATTTTAAACAGAAAAGAGTGGCTGAAATTGATTCAGGAAATGATTCATTTTCTCAACAAATCACAAAAGAAATGAAAGAAATTGAGGAAAAATATAGATTAAAGGAGACTCAAGAGTCTGGTCTTCTGATTGCAATATAGAGTCCTTTGTTTCTGTTTACAAATATTTGAAAACTGAAATTTTTTTAAAGTTTATTTTTATTAATACATATTTGTCATACATATTGATCACATACTGATACATAATGTATCTTTTTTTGTTGTTTTGTGGGGGTTTTTTGTTTTTTATTTTTTCCAGTACTGGGAATCAAACGGGATCTTGTACTCACAAGGCAGGCTAAATCCAGGCCCCTATATGTAATATATCCTAGTTCTCTTTTTTCCCCATCCTCTCTGCTTCCTTCACTCTTTTCTCCCTCCTCATTTACTGAAAACTGAATGTGAAAAATCACTGTTCACAGAACATAGCCAGGTGTGATGTTGTACTGTAATTGCAGTACTGGGGAGGCTGAGGGAGGAGGATCCTGAGTTCAAGCCAAATCTTGACTACATGCGGAGACCTCTCTCAAAGAAAACAAAAATAGAAATCAGTATTCTCAGAACAATGAGAAACTGTACATAAAGCACTCAGTATGATGGAAGAGTTGTTCACAGTAACTGATACACAGGAACAGGCAAGAGCAGTCTGTGGTTGGGGGCTGCCCACGAGTACACAGGAAGTCACAGAGTCTCTCTGCTAATGTCTGTTTCATGCTTTTCACTAATTAGATCCTAATAAGAAAGTGGTCATGGATAGGCCAACATTGAAAATTTTTAAATTAGGAAGAATAATTAACATTCAAGGAGAGAGGAAAAACCCCACCAGCTTAATTCAGGCCAAGGCTGGCAATTGTGGCAGCTGCTGGGCCTAGAGCCAGGGAGGCACGCCACAGGGAGCCCTCCTTCCTTGGAGCAAGGCACATTGGTACCTGTTACATTTCTCACATGTGCTGAAGGGAGCATCCAGCCCTGTCCCAGAGCAGTATGACCAGTCCCTGTGCCACCCTGGTCCCTGGCTGCAGACGCAGGGCTGGGGGTGACCATGCTAGCACTATTTCTCTCCACAGGCCCTGTCCGTGGGCATCTTCCCCTATGTGCTGAAACTGCTCCAGAGCTCGGCCCGAGAGCTGCGGCCTCTCCTCGTCTTCATCTGGGCCAAGATCCTGGCAGTGGACAGCGTGAGTAATCCCGTCCATCCACTTGAGGACAGGAACCTGCTCGGCATGGGGCCCCATGCGTCCCTGTCCCAGATGACAGGGACACTGGTGTGGGTGAGACCAGATCCTTCTCTTGTCTGTCCCTCAGCCTGACCCCTGCAGGTACTATTGCCAACTCCTGCTCTGGTCCCTCCTCTGCCAGGACAAGGTGCTGCACCACTGGCTGCCTCTGGTGACCAGCCCAGCCATGGCCTCATCTGTCAGGTTGTCTACACTTTCCTTGGCCACCTTCTCCTTGTTCCCTGTCACCACACCACACTGGTCCCTAGGACCTGCCAGTGTTCACCTGTACCCAGCCCAGCCCCTCTGCTCCTGTGAGCATCATTCAGCTGTATTTGCTGGGGTCCATTGCCTAGGCCATCCGTGCACAGCCCAGCCTGTCTTCCCACTGAGCTATTGTCTTCAGTCCTGCACACAGAGCCACTAACACAATCTTATGCTTAGTCCCATCAGCAAACCCCTGGGCTCGAGTCCAGTTTGGACCCTGGTTCCCCAGGTGCTTACTCAGCCCTGCCTATGCCCATGTGGCCAGGCCCCTCCTCTCACCTGGGTATTGTACCCCAGACAGCCATCTCCCAGCACCACAAGAACACATTCAGCTTTAGTGTCTGGGGACCAAAGCCTGGTGACTACTGTAGAGGATGTGCAGACAGCTTTTCCTAACAGACAGGATCACCCTTGATGGCCAATACTGTGAATGCCGTCCTCGTTACATGTCCTTTTGCTTATCATTGAGTGTGTCTTATTCCTTGTTGATTTCTTATTAGTTCTAGTTGTTTCCCTGTAGAGTCCTGGATATTCCATGTAGACCTTCATTCCACTTGCGAACAAGTGCAGTCTGTTGCCTCTTGGCCAGTTCTTAGGCCTCTTATTTCTCTCAGGGCATCGACCAGGTCCATTGTTAAATGATTGCAGTGTGAGAAACAGCCAGGTAATGTCCTGATTTTCATGGTCTTCCTGATGCTGGGAACTGTCCCCTGCCTGCCCTCAGCTACTTCAAGGCTGACCTTGACTTCTATCTATTCTGCCTTAACTTGCTGAGCCCGTGCTCTGCACAGCTCTGTGCAGTGATTTCTTCTGTTGCTTGTTTGCTCTGTAATGACCAGGTAATTCTATGCTTCAGCATAATATTTACCTTTCTGCCCATTCAACTAACTTGAGATAAGCAGTGACTAAACAGTTGATGGCAACACTGAGTTTAAGAGGTAAAGGTCTGAACTCGAGCCCATCTCCTCATTCATTCCATCAAGCCAGTCTCACTCCCCAGGCATCGCCAGCCTCCTGAGGCACAGTGGTGCTTGGGTTGCCACCTCCAGTAGTGGTGCTTCAGCATCAGATCCAGTGTGGGCCATAGCTCAGTAGACTGTCGTGCAGCACATCTCACACTCACACTGCCTGTCCCTGTTACACTAAGACTTCTTCCTCTGCACAGAAAGCTTGATCTTGGGGTAGGGGAGCAATCCTTGTTTGTCATTTTCATGTGGCCCTCACATTCATTGAAAAACCACATTATGGGAAAGAAGGGCTTCACTCAGAGTCATCTCAGAACTTTCTCTCCTGCCCCACTGACTTTGGCATCTGTGCCTGAACATTTAGAAACTTACTGACACCACTACTGTGTGCCTGGCCATGGGACCCTGTGGGAGGCCTCCGTGGGAGCACAATACAGAGATCCTGCCATAAAACAAAGCACCAGGTGAGGGGGCAGAGGGCAGAAAAGGCACCCAAGGCAACAGCCAAGCAGCCAACAGCAGCGAGCAGCTGGTTTGAGACCAGGGACAGTGAACTGCGTGTCTGCAATTAAGGATACATGAGCTCGTACCCCAGTCTCACCCCGACTGCTACTGCATGAACGTGTTTCAGCTAACTTCGATTCTGATGTTGTCTGTCTCAGTGGTGCCCTTCCCTCAGCTTACACCTTATCTTTATTAGTCATCTTAAGAGATCTCAAAGCAGTGACCTCTCTTCACCCTCTGCACTTCACTGTTGCATCCAACCTCAGAGCTGATCCTTACATTGCAGCGTGCAGTGAACAGAGTGTATCCTCCTCTTGCTCCTGTTCTCTCCCAGGGTCACATGGTTTCTCGGGCCCACCCTGGGGAGTCGCAGCCTGCAGTATACTGCCTGATGCCAGAGAAGCTGTGCGTATCACACTGCATGACGCACTGTCCCCGCAGCCCAGCAGGAAATGCCCTTGGCTGCAATGTTCTTGTAAATACCCACAGGTGCCAGGGACCGTCCTGTGAATTAATTTCTTACCCAGCTTGTAGCACCTGTTTACTTAACAGCAATCATCCTGTAGAGGGACATGTTTCAATATTTCCGGTTGAAACTGAGCCTTATTTACTTCCTCCTTCCTGTTCATAATTACCTGGCTGTAACCTGCTGAGATGACAGCTCCATCTGGGTGTAAGCAGTTGTCTTTCCTGTCCTAACATCTGAATGTGCTGGTAGCTAGCCTCCCTGGCTATCCTGAACTAGGCCCCCTCTAGGCTCAGAGTCCCCCAGGGACTCCCTGGGTGTGCCCTCGGGTTCGGTAGTACAGGATACATGGGAGGAGAAACAGACTACCAAGACTCTGTGCTCTCATCAGGAGTCTGCTGAGGGGCAGCCTACACTGTGAAATCACTACCTGTTCTGGTGGCTGCACTTGGGAGAGAAGGGCATCTCCAGAGTCCCGACACAGAGTAATATGACCCAGAAAATCTCCTGTAAATCATTCCCTGCACCAAGTCACTCTGCCCTCACTCCACCGTCAAATCACCAGACAGATGAAGAAGAAGGAAATAAGATCCATAATGAGGAAAAGGAAATAGAACCATTGAAACTTGTTTGGACCTGTGCAGATGTTAGAATTGGAAGACAAGGACATTAAAACAGTTTGAGAAGTCTGCTGTGCATATTCAGGATTCAGAGATAGAAAGTGACCCAACTCAAACCTCTGGAAATGACGATGACAATCTGTGACATGGAAAATACTTTGGATAAGATGAACAACTGATTAAACATTATGGAAGAAAAGAGAACAGACACTGTCCAAAAGGAAAACGTAAGAGAAGAAAATTTTGAAAAATTTAAGGAGCCTCATTGAGCCACACAACAGTTGCAACAGATACAACACAGTAGTGTCTGGGGCTCCTGAGGGGTAGGTGGAAAGGACATTTGAGGAAGGTTTTCCCAGTGTGATGTAGACTACAAAGCCACTGAGTCAGGAAACTCAGCAAGCCCCAAGCCCAGGAAACAGGAAGGAGCTGCACCACAGCTGACATGGCCACACCACCTGAAATAGTCATAAGCTAGAACTCCAGGTGGACAGCAGAAGCAAGGCCAGTGGCAGCTTTCGAACTAGAATCAGTGAAAAATTACCATCATAAAGTGACATCTTTAAAGCAATGAAAGAAAAGCTGTCAGCTTCAGCCAAGAGCTGTGATATATGCCTGTACTCCCAGCTACCCAGGAGACAGAAGTGGGGGGTAAGGAGTGCAAGGCCAGCCTGAGAGACTTAGGAAGTCAGTTGCCTAAAAGTAAATAAATTACTAAAAGGGCTGGGTATGCAGCTCAGTGGTAGAACACATGCCCAGTGTGTTAGCTTTTTGTTACTATGACAAAATACCTAAGGATAATAATTTAAAGGAGGAAAGGGTTTTTTGGCTCACAGTTTCAAAGGTTTCAATCCATGGCCAGCTGGCTCTTGCTTTCAGAGATGTGGCAAGGCAGAAGCATCCTGCAGAGAAAAGCAGCTCACCTCATGCTTGGCAGGAAGCAGAAAGGGAAGAAAGGAACCCCAGCTACCTACTTCCTCTAATCAGGCTGAGCTCCTAAACGCCCACTCATCTCCAGAGTCCCTCATCAGTAGGTACTCTTTTGACAGGCTAGCATCTTCATGATCCAGTCACCTTTCCCAGCCCTGCCTCGGAACACAGCTGCTCTGGGGACCCAGTCTTCAAAACATGAGTGGTAGAGGGACATCTGAAATCTGAACATTGGCATAGAGGAATCCCTAAGATTCATTTGCAAACTCAGATGCTTTACCCAGTGTATCTTTCAAATGTGGAGGAAAAAAAAGACATTTAAAGGCATAAAAGCCCTCATTACCAAGAGATTCATACTACTGTAAGTAATTGGCAAAAGTCTTTTAGACCCTTGGAAAATAAAATCGGAAAGGAACATTGAAGTACAAAGGAAAGAAAAGCTCCAGAGTAGCTGATAAGTGTGTGATAAATGTTTCTTACTTTTCAAACCTCTTAAAAGGTAATTGTTTGAACAACAGTAATAACAGTACACCGTGGGGTTGATGACATATGTAAAAGCAGAATGTGTAGTGACAACAGCAAAAAGGTTGGGCAGAACAAGATGAAACTTTTTTTTTTTTTTTTGGCTTTTTGAGACATGATCTTGGCATGTAGCCCAGGCTAGCTGTGAACTTGCAGCAATCCTCTTGCCTCTGCTTCCCAAGTGCTGGAATTTTAGGCATGCATCCCCAAGCACAGCTTGGAAATCTTTTCCTGATTCTTATACCTTGTTTGAAGTGGTCTGACAACAGCTGGAAGGGAAGAGTGAGAGGCAAAGACGTCATCCAGGCCCAGGGGAAGTTCAGTTGCCTAGTATATGTGAGACCCTAGATTCAATCCCCAGCACCTCAAAAAAGGAGAGAAAGATGTAGTCCATAACTCTTAAATTACTGCTAGAGTTAAAGAAGGATTAGACCTACCCAACAAAGGAGAAAACATGAAATAATTCATACGTACCCCTGTACAAACGAAGGAAGGAAAAGGAACAGAGACTAAATGAGACACCTAGGGAAAAATGATGATAGACTTGCACCTCACTGTAACAGTAATCATACATATATCACCACAATCAGAGAGACTCCTCATTAGGTAAACAGCAAGGAAAAACTACATGCTGCCTACAAAAGTGCACTTTCAATAAAAAGACACAAGAAGGTTAAAAGTAAAATGATGAGGGCTGGAGATTTAGCTCAGTGGTTCCAGCACCTGCCTAGCAAGCCCAAGGTCCCTGGTCCAATCCCCGTAAAGGAGAACATACAACAATACCAGTTGTGGTGACTTAGCCCCCTAGCAATCAGTACCACACATCACAGTGCCTGGTATGGTGGCTCATGCCTATAATCCCAGCACTCAGTAGGCAGAGGCAAGAGGACTGGTGAGTTCAGGACTAGCCTGGGCTACATAGTGAGCTCAGAGCCTGCCTCAACTACAAAGCGAGACCCTGTCTCAAAAAAATAAGTAAAATAAAAATAAAATAAAATTGTGAGAAAATATAGCATGTTATCCTTAAGCAAAAAAAGGCTGCAGCATCAGGTAACCGCCCAGGGTGTCACCAGGGAGGGGTCTTCATTGTGCTCGTGAGAGCCCTGTGGTTATTCACCCAGTAACATTCACCAGACATGCAGCAGTACCTTGCAGAACTACAAAGAGACGTGAATAAAATCACAGTTCCACGTAGAGATTTCAGACTTCCTGTCTTGGTAGTGAAAAGAACAAGTAGGGAAGTCGTCAAGGAACAACACTACCCACCTGTCCACTGGCCCTGGAGACTGCTTCACTATGCAAGCAGAGTATGTGCTTTTCAGTACTGTCTCAGCCTGACTGAAACACCATGCGTCTAAGGGTGCAACAACCCGCAGCAGGCTTTGCCGCCACAGCAGAAGCCACACACCCTCAGCAGGTAGCAGGAAAGCCTTGAAGCACTAGAGAGCCAAACAACATACTTTCCAATAAATAGAGCCTTAAGTCATAAGGTAAATTTTAAACAAGAGTAAAACAAATATGTGACATTAAAGTTTTAAATGTATTATAATTAAATATTAACACATTGGGAATAATTCCATTATATAATATGTAACTTAATACGATGGACATGTAATTATAAGCCTTTAAATATAAATAGTATAAATCTTTGTATTAAGATGTAAAATAAAATTTTAATAAGATTTTTCAAAGAGGAAGTCTTAAGGGAAATAAAA
This sequence comes from Thryonomys swinderianus, assembly GCA_004025085.1. Lineage (NCBI taxonomy): Eukaryota > Metazoa > Chordata > Mammalia > Rodentia > Thryonomyidae > Thryonomys > Thryonomys swinderianus. The sequence goes on from PVIC010050253.1 coordinate 9,799, forward strand.
CATACTTTGTACTGAGCGAAAATAAAAGTATAACATAAAATTTGTGGGATACTGGTAAGCAGTACAGAGGGGTGCCGAGCATTAATTGCACACAGTAGAAAAGCAGGGAAGTCAGATCAGTGACTGCAGCTTCCTCCCTAAGATACTAGAAAAAGAAAAGCAAAGTAAACCCAAAGCAAGAGAAGAAAGGAAATAATAAGAACCAGAATGAAACTCATTATGAAAGAAAACAGGGAAACAGTATAGAAAATCGATTCAGCAATAGCAGGTTATTTCAACAGATCAATCAAACTGATAAGCCACTCCCAGTCAATTAGGAAACAGGGAAGACACATCCTAGTATCTGGGGTGGTAGAGGGGGTATCGCTGCAGGCCCTGGGCATTAAGAGGCTGTTAAACAAGTACTGTGAACAACTCAGTTTGAGAACTTTTTTTTTTTTTTTTTTTTTGAGACAGGGTCTCACTTTGTAGTTCAGGCTGGCCCTGAGCTCACTATGTAGCCCAGGCAAGCCTCAAACTCAGCAATCCTCCTGTCTCTGCCTCCGGAGTACTGGGATTATAGGCATGAGCCACCACGCCTGGCACTGTGGTATGTGGTATTGATTGCTGGTGAAACATGAGTCACCACGCCCAACATTGTATGTGGTTACCAGGATTGAACTCAGGACCTTGCACTTGCAAGGCAGGCGCCAGAATAACTGAGCTAAATCTCCAGCCCAGTTTGAGAACATTTTATGACTTTTATACATGAGCACATCCCTGGATGACACAGTCTGCTCACTTAAGGACAGAGCTGTGAATGATGTCACACACATATAATCTCTGTACTCTGGGAGGCTGAGGCAGGAGGATCACAAGTTTGAGCCCTGCCCAGGCAACTCAACAAGGTCTTGTTTCAAAAATAAAAGGGCTGAGGATGTACCTCAGTGCAAAGGCCCTTAGTTCGTTTCCTAAGAGAGAGAGAAAGAGGATATGAATATCCAAACAGTGCTTTATCTGTTAAGAAGTTGAAGAAAACTTGCCTACAGAGGGCCAGAGATTTAGCTCAGTGGTTCTGGTGCCTGCCTAGCAAGTGCAAGGTCCCTGGCTCATCCCTGGTAACCACAGGTGTCATGTCTCACACCTGTAATCCCAGCACTGAGGAGGCAGAGGCAGGAGGATTGCTGAGTTCCAGGCTTGCCTGGACTACATAGTGAGCTCAGGGCCAGCCTGAACTACAAAGCGAGACCCTGTCTCAAAAAAAAATCCTACAGAGAAAACACTTAAGTCCAGATGGTTTTTCCTGGCAAATTCTCTCATTAAGGAAAAGACATATGGGTGGCAAGAATCCCCTTCCATATCATTCTGTGAGGCTGCCAGTTCCCTGGTACCAAAACCAGGCAAAATCATTGTAAGAAAACTACAGACCAATATACCCCATGTGAACAAAGATACAAAGATTCTAAACAGAAATTTCTTCAAATTTAACAATATGTAAAAAGAATAATACAGAATTACCTCGTGGGATTTCTTTCTGAAATGTAAGGTTTTTAACAACTAAAATGTATTTTGAATACCATATTAACAGAGGGAAAAAAAAGAAAAACTGCATTACTATCTTAGAAGACTCAGAGAAAGCATTTAATAATACCTAAAATCCATATCTAATTTAGAAATAAATACTCAGCAGCCTCACCTTCTCAATCTGACAAGCAGCATCTACAAGAAACCTACAGTTGGGGCTGAGGATTTAGCTCAGTGGTTCCAGCGCCTGCCTTGCAAGCACAAGGTCACAAGTTCAATCCCTGGCACTAAAAAAAGAAAGAAACCTATAGCTAATGTCACACACATAGTGAAAGACCAATGCTAAAATCTGGAGCCACACCTTGGCTGCCCTCAGCATTATATTGAAGTTCCACGTGGTACAATGAAACAAAGAAAAATAATATCCAGGTTGGAAAGGAAGTATAACAATGTGATGGCCTGTTAAAGGAAAATGTTATATTTAGGGCTGGAGATTTAGCTCAGTGGTTTCAGCGCCTGCCTAGCAAGCGCAAAGTCCCTGGTTCGATCTCCAGTAACCACATACAGCAATACTGGGTGTGGTGGCTCATGCCCACCTACAATCAGTACCACATACCACAAATGCTGGGCTTGGTGGCTCAAGCCTGTAATCCCAGCACTCGGGAGGTAGAGGCAGGAGGATTGCTGAGTTCAAGGCTTGCCTGAGCTACATAGTGAGCTGAGGGCCAGCCTGAACTACAAAGCAAGACCCTGTCAAAAAAAAAAAAAAGAAAGAAAGAAAAAATCTGGGCCAGGATTTAGCTCAGTGGTTCCAGTGCCTGCCTTGCAAGCACAAGATCCTGAGTTTGATCCCCAGTAACCACATACAATGCTAGGCATGGTGACTCACCCCCACCAGCAATCAATACTACATACCACAGTGCCAGGCGTGGTGGCTCACGCCTGTAAACCCAGCACTCAGGAGGCAAAGACAGGAGGATTGCTGAGTTCAAGGCTTGCCTGGGCTACATAGTGAGCTCAGGGCCAGCCTAAACTACAAAAGCAAGAATCTGTCTCAAAAAAAAAAAAAATCTTACATCTATTAAAAATGCTGCCAGAGCTAAGAAGATTAGTAAATTCACCAGTTATAAGATCACTATACAAAAATCAACTTATAATTAAGTGTGGTGGCACATCTGCCTGTAATTCTAGCCCTATGAGAAGGCTGAGGCAGGAGGATTGCAAATTCAAATCCAGCCTGGATAACTTAGAGAGGACTTGTCTCAAATTTTTTAAAAATCCATAGGACTCAAGCTATAGTTGAATGTAAAAACTCTCAGTTCAGTTCCCAATAGTGTGGGGCAGCAGCTAGCAGGAGGCCTAGCAAGAGATGTATCCTCAAAAGGAGTAGCGGCACCTTGGCCCCTCCTCTTCCTCTCTCTCTGCTTCCTAGCCACCCTAAGGTAAGCAGTTTGCTCCACAACATGTTACCATGATGCTCAGAGGCAGTGGGACTGACCATGAACTGAAACTTAGGAAACCATGAGCCAAATCAAGACTTACCCCTTACACAGAGATTATCTCTAGTATTTTG
>PVIC010050254.1:0-12873 GCA_004025085.1 Thryonomys swinderianus
TTTTTTTTTTTTTTTTTGAGACAGGGTCTCGCTTTGTAGTTCAGGCTGGCCCTGAGCTCGCTATGTAGCCCAGGCAAGCCTTGAACTCAGCAATCTTCCTGTCTGCCTCCCGAATGCTGGGATTACAGGCGTAAGCCACTGCTACTGGCTCCAGCCCTTAATTTTTAATTTTTTTTTCTGAGACAGGGTCTCGTTTTGTAGTTCAGGCTGGCTCTGAGCTCACTATGTAGCCCAGGCAAGCCTGGAACTCAGCAATCCTCTGGTCTGTGCCTCCTGAGTGCTGGGATTACAGGTGTGAGCCACCATGCTGGGCACTGTGGTATGTGGTATTGATTGCTGGTGAGCATGAATCACCACGCCCAACATTGTATGTGGTTACTGGGATTGAACTCAGGACCTTGTGCTTGCGAGGCAGGTGCCGGAACTGCTGAGCTAAATCTCCGGCCCTTTAATTTTTAATTTTAATAATACATTTTCTTTAGCTAAGTATACCCAAAAGCTTATTTCAACATGCAGTCAATTTTCAAAATTATTATGATGCGTTATGTGATGTTTTTTTCTTTTGTACTATGTCTTTGAGTTTCATTGTAGATTCCAAACTCAGTCACACCAGCCACTAGTTCTAAATGCTTGGCAGTTAAGTATGACTTTTAGCCAAGAGGTGAGAGGTAACCATCTCTGAAAGTGGGCAGAAAGTGTTAGAGCCTATGGGACAGGTGAAGAGACTGAGGCAAAGCAAGTCGCATCTAGCCATCAGGGCCATGAGGGCTGTGGGATATGACTGGAACATGAGGGGATGTGTGGGTTATGACATGGGCTGTATCAAGTGTGCCCTATGCTGCCCTTAGGCTTCTGACAGAGAGAATAGAAGGGGTGCATGTGTGACAGTGAATGAGTCTTAGGATCCTGTGTAGCCTGGACCTGTGATTTTAATCTGAGCTTCTCAGGAGAGCTCAGGTCTGGGATTATCCTGGGGAACATGAGGCCATCTTCCTCAAGAGAGCCTGCCATCACCTGGAGTACAGTTGAGGCTGCTGTGGACATGACTCTCAGGAAACCAATAGGGCTGGCCCCTCAGCATTCCCAGTGTGTCCATGTGCCCATCTGAAAAGCCTGCCTGCCACTCTTGTCCACAGAAGCTGCGCCAGGACATCCTGCTCATGAAGCCATACTTCATCACTTGCAAGGAGGCCATGGAAGCCCGGCTGCTGCTGCAGGTCAGACTTCCAGAGGGGCTGGCCAGAGAAGCCAGGGCCAGGAACACCAGACCTGCAGAGCTTTCTTGATCATATGGTAGCTGTGTTTGCTGTGGTTTGAGGAGACATCTCTCAGACTGTCACAGGGACACTAGGTCTATAACAAACCATCATGCAGAATACACAGAAATGTTTTCTGGTTTTCTCAGCGTGGAAAACTAAGTATTGTCTGCAACCTGTATATAAATCCATGTGGAGGTGGGCCACGCAGAACAGGAGTATTTAGGCTCATGTGGTTATGTGTTCAGTGACTCTTCTCAGACACTGAGAAACAATGAACAAAAGAAGCAGGGGTTCTTGGAGAACACCCATCAGGTCAAGAGTGCAAGAAAAACAAGTTGCATGTCTGGGTGGCGAGCCCTCGGATGAAAGACATCAAGTTCCGGGACAGGGCACACAGCAGTGTCGCACAGGGGACCTAGATCGGGTGGAGGTGTGGCTAGGGGAGGTGAGGAGTGAGGGGAACAGACAAGGATAGGGGCCCCTGACCGTTTCCCTCTTCAGCTTCCCCAGGCTCCTGGCTTTTGCTCTTGGGGCCCACATGTAGGCACCATAGCCCTGAGAATGCACATGGCCATGGGTGGTGATGGGAAGGCCCTTGGTTCATGCCTGGGTCATGACTGTGGGGACTCGGCAGCTCCAGGACCGACAGCATTTTGTGGAGAACGATGAGATGTACTCCATCCAGGACCTGCTGGATGTGCACTTGGGCCGCCTCGGCTGCTCTCTCACTGAAATCCATACACTCTTTGCCAAGCATATCAAGCTGGACTGTGAGGTGGGTCTCTTACCTCCTGCATGCTGGTTGGGTTCTAGGGGGACCATAGACTTCTGACCCCAGCCCTGAGGGTTGGCATTGGCAGAAGCAGCTCAGCTCAGAATACCCCTCCTAACTTTGCATCACTTGCCCAACCAAATCTATGTGCTGCTCCCTCCTTTCCCTCCCAGTGAGCTGGTACCATCTGCTGCCCCAACTGCACCCCCCCCAGCTGGCATCAACTGCTCACCCAATTCCATGTTCCCTCCCTGCCAGCGGTGCCAGGCCAAGGGCTTCGTGTGTGAACTCTGCAGAGAGGGTGATGTGCTGTTCCCATTTGACAGCCACACATCTGTGTGCACAGACTGCTCAGCCGTCTTCCACAGGTAGGTGCGGCTTGGACCTCTCCTTCACACTAGGTGGCACCTCCCGCACCCTCTGACTTCTGAGTGAGGCACCTCTCCTTCTCCTTAGCTGGGGCTGCCTTTCTTCTGCTCCTGAGAGAAGTGAACAGACATCTGGGCTTCTGCTGCTGGGTTTTCTAAGCTCTTTACTGATCCTGAGATACGGGGTTAGATCTTGATGTCTAGGAGTAAAATTCCACTGGGATCTGGGTATGGTAGTACATGCCTATAATTCCAGCACTCTGGGAGGCTGAAGGAAGAGGATCACAAATTTGAGCCCAGCCTGGGCAGCTTAGTAATACAGCAAGACCCTGTCTCAAAATAAAAAATTAAAAGAAGCATCACAGATGTAGCTCAATGCAAAGGCCCTAGGTTCAATCTGAAGTACTGAAAAACAGAAAGTTGCATGAGGGAGTTGGGTGTGGTAGTACATGCCTATAAACCTATAATCCCAGCTACTCAGGAGGTTGAGACAGGAAGATTGAGTCTAGCCTGAGCAAAACAGTGAGATCATATTTTAGAAAAAATAAAAACAAAAATACTGTTAGGAGTGAACACCTGCAGGGGGTCTGAGGAGGGGCTGCTACAGCTTGGACCATGTTGGACCAGTCCCTGAAGCCCAGTTTGGCCCTGCACTTTATCACAGTGTTCACCCTACTGTCTCCTGCACCAGTGTGAAGTCATGGGGCCAGTACAGACCAGAGGGTCTCAGACTTAGTTCCTGCCACCCTTAGTATCTCAGTAACTTTTTCAAGTGCTCCTAAGAGAAAAGAAATACCTAATGTTTGTTCACTGTCATTCGTTAAACACTTAGGTTCAAGCAAAGTTTAAAAGGTTTGAGCCCTGAAGATTTAGTGGTTGTTTGGAATCAGAACACATGTAAATTAGAATAAAAACATTTTGACATTTATTAATAAGCATAATTTCTTTTTTTTTTTTTTTTGCTTTTTGAGACAGGGTCTCACTTTGTAGTTCAGGCTGGCTCTGAGCTCACTATATAGCCCAGGCAAGCCGCCGCGAACTCAGCAATCCTCCTGTCCCTGCCTCCCGAGTGCTGGGATCACAGGCGTGAGCCACCACGTCCGGCATTGTAGTATGCGGTGTTGATTGTTGGTGGGCGTGAGTCTCCACACCCAGCATTATATGTGGTTACCAGGGATCGAACTCAGGACCTTGTGCTTGCAAGGCAGGCGCCGGAACCACTGAGCTAACCCTCCGGCCCTAAGCATAATTTCTTAATAATGATCTGTGTATCCTGAGGGAGTAGATGGACACCACCACCTGTTTCTGTCCACACTGATCTGTGGCTGGCATTTGCTGTTTTTCATGGCAACTGCTGAAATCCCAGTTTTGCAAAGCATCACAGAAAAGACTATAGCAAAAATTAATGTCGAAACTCATCAGTGCTACTGCATTCTCTTCAACTGAATAATAAAGCCTGCAGAGTGCCATGCACCCTCTGCAGAGACTTAGAATACCTTGGCACATAGTTGGGAGTGGTGGGTGGAAGCCCCACGACAGTAATGAGAACAAGGAGTGACAGTGGAGTCGCCAGGAGCTCAGAGCCTGTTTTGTTCAGCCACTTCACCTGTGACCTGGGAATCTGCCTCGTTGAGATACTGGGAAGTCAGAGGCCTCTTTAGCGGAGGCCAGCTTCGACTTCTTGGATGAGTGCTTGCCATCTGTGGGGCTTGAGCTCAGTCATGCCTGGAAGCAGACCAAGCTTGTGAAAGTCTGTTTGTGGAGAGGTAACTGGAAGTAACTTGTGAGGCTGGGGAAGGTCCTGCAATGGCATCTCACACGTCATCTCCATCCTGTCTTTCTGTCCCTAGGGACTGCTACTATGACAACTCCACCACGTGCCCCAAGTGTGCCCGGCTCAATTTGAGGAAGCAGTCCCTCTTCCAGGAGCCTGGTCCAGATATCAACGCCTAGTGCTGAGGAGAGTGCCAGCCCTCCCCTGCAACCATCTGGTATACATCCAGAAAGGGCATTCATTCTGCTCCAGAGACTCCTGGGTGCATCGCTTGGACAGAAAAGAAGCAGTAGTACCCACCAGGACTATTGTTACCTGTGCACTTCCTGGGACTTAGGGCAGCTGCACCTCGCTGGTACTTGGGTGTGCTGCTTTGAGGGGTTGTGAGGTGCCACTGTAGAACCCCCTTGGGCAAGATAGCCTGGCTGACTCACCAGGGGAAGGAAGGGGGGCTTCTCACTTCCCCCATGGCACAGTCCTCACTTCCTGCCCGGGGTTCTGGCCTCTGGGTCCTGGAGATGCTATTCTTGGCTTGGCCACCCTGGCCTCTGGTCAGGCTGAGAATCTTGAGGACTTCAGAGGCTTAATGAATGAGGAAGCCACCTACAGCCCGTCTCGGCCTGACTTTTGTGTGTCATGGTGGATGGTTTAAGCTTTACCCAGAGGCTCCTGTTGCTCCCAGTCCCTTTGGGGGTTCTTGTGGTCCCTGTCTGAGGTGTTCACAGTCGTGTCCCATGCACTTTCCCTGGCTCCTGATGTTCCTCTGAGTCCTCAAGCCAGCAGTCCAGTAGGGTTCCTGGTCAACAGGAAGGCAGCTGTGCTCACCAGTGTACCACAAACACAGACCCTTGTGCAATAGGCAGGGAAAAGGGCATGGGAACTTGCCAGCTGGACACCACAGCTCTGACTCCTGCTTTGTCCCAGCCCACCTTACCCTGGTGCTCTGAGCTGGGTAGCCAGGGGCTTCACCCACACTGATGTCTTGGCCTCCAGGTGCACAGCAGGGTCAGTGTCCCTGGGGGGAGGTTCCAGGTAAGGCAAGAAGACTGGTTGCAATTGGCCTGAGTGGCATTTCATGGGACCAAAGCTCTTATCTTGTTGCCACAGTGCCTGTGGGAGGGCTTGAGTGGCTCAGAAAGAAACAGCCAGTGGCTTTTGGGTTATGTGTCTAGAACTGTTTATTGAAGGTAGCCCTCAGCAGGAGGGGTGGAGCTCCTGCTAGAAGACTGGTCTGGGAGGTGCACGAGACCTTCAGGTCTTTAGTGTGCACCATGATCAGCCTTGCTATTTGCACTTTATAGATTCTGTGGTAAGGGAATGTGAGAAGAGATGTTTCAGGCTTCCTAGGCTTTCATCTCTGGGAGATGCTTGTATTAGGCCCTTTCTTCCTTGCCCTAGACTTGGCTGTTGATACACACACAGTGGACAGGGGGCAAGGAGCATCACCATTTGGGTGTTCCTTGCCTTTGACCAAGCCCAGGATGACTCACTTCCACCAACAGGAACCGGCTGAGCTCACTGGTGTATTTGAGGAGTGGATGAAATAGCATCACCTCCTCCTTGCCCCTGTGTCTCAGGTGGTTTTAGGCAAGGCTCTTTTCTTTCTTGTTTTCCCTGTCTGGAAATGGGGACAGTGGTATTGGCCAGGTGGAAGGAAGCACTGGCAGAGTCCTTCAAGGAATATGATGTAAGACTAGGTCAGCAACTGACCTTGCTCTGCTTCCTTTTCCTCTGTGGCATTGAAGATGAGGTTAAAGCCAAATGCTCTTTTTTTTTCCCCCTGGTACCGGAGATCAAACTCAGGATCTTGTGCTTGCAAGGCAGGTGCGGTGCCACTGAACTAAATCCATGATTCTATATGCTGTTTTTCTTTACCCATAAACACGCATATTTCTCATCATCTGTCTGTTGTATAGATATTGCTATTCCTGAATCCTATATAGTCAACATCACATTATCCAATTGAAAAATCATTGTGTCCACAGAGAATGTTAGGCTGGTATTTGTTGGACAAAGGGTTTAAAATATATTTTAAAACCCAGGTAGGACTTTCTGCCCCCGTACTTTTCTACCTGTTCCTTGTGGATGACACAGTCTTCAAAGAGTCATGTGTGGGTCCTTCCATTGGTCCACAGAATTATAGGAAGAACCCAGACAGGAGCCAATCTGCATGGCCAGCACCTTGTAGAAGACCATGGTGAAGGTATCCCATGGCATGGGATACCAGCTGGCCTGAGGGAGGCCCTGGCATAACAACATGCAGTCTCCTAATTAATGTTCTTTGGACAGTAGTGTGTGGTGAATTTGAAACAAAGCAGAGGTAGCTGACACACAAGCCAATGGTAGGCTTAGGATTTGGAGTGAAATAATACTTATCAATTGAGAAAAGCACTGATGTTGGTGTCAAATCAAGGCTTGAGCCTGCTTAGATGATGGATAGAGTTGTTTGGATTTTCTCAACCTTCATCCTGACAAAATGACCACATGGGTTTCCTAGGGTTCCATAAAGCATTTAGCACTGTGCCTGGTATTTAGAAAAAGGTCAGTAAACAGAAGTTGTGTCTCTCTGGAGTCCTCTTGTTGGAGAGATTGTGTCATTAACTTAAGTAGCATCCAAGTGGCCAGTCATGCAGTGACCATACATTTACCAGTCACAGTCAAGACAGCGGACTGGGACTCTCTTTGAGAGGACTAAGCACACAGTTGCCTCTTGCCCTCTGTCACAGCACTGACAAAAAGGTGACAAGGGAAGCCCTGTAGCCCTGTGGCTGGGGCAAGCTTCCAGTTACGATTCAGTAGCTAAGGCTGTGCTTTGTATGTCAAATGGAGAATGCAATTTTGCCCCTTTTCAGGCCATGGAAGTGTTTTGTTTCTTTTAGTATTTGTATTTTAGCAAATTTAGATTTACAACAGAAAAATTGTAAAAAAAAAAAAATACCAATTTGCCCAATTCCTGGATTCCTAAATGGTAACATTCTGCCCCATCTGCTTCATTCTCTTCCCCTGAAGATGTATTTTTTTCTAAATTGTTTGACCTTAAGTTCCAGAGATGGAGCCCCCCTTGGTACAAAATCTGTGTGTGCCTCTTCCTTTTCTAAGTGTTGCATATGACCCTCACAGAGATTTTTCTTGTGAGAGCCACAGTGCAAGTGTTAAAGGAAATCAGCATTGACACAATACTATAAAATCTGCAGGAAATGTTGTTGGAATCTACCAAGTTTTTCAAATCCCCTCCCCCAAATATATTACATTCAGTTGCCCCAAGATCTTCACACTGAGTTATATCCTTAGCCTTTTTTTATTTTGAGGTGGTTTTACTAAATCTTAAAGATATCCAGGCTGGACTGAAATTTGTGATCCTCCTGCCTTATCCTTTCAGAGTGCTGGAATTGCAGGGATGTGCCACCATGTCCTATTTATTTTTTTCTTAATTTAACAAAACTTTTTTTTGTGTGTGTGGTACTGGGCTAACATTCGTATTTTGGAAAAGCATACATTATTTAGTGCTAGAAATTGAACCCAGGAGGCTCACAAATGCTAGGCAAGTGTTCTATCATCAAGCTATGCAAGTTTTAGACTTCTGGCAGACTTAGACAGCAGTGATGTGATGTCCTCCTTAGTGTGCCCAGGAAGCACACAAACTTCTTTGCTCTGTTGCTGGGACTTGGCCAAGCAGGTGTGTGCCAGACTTTTCTACTGCTGTATAGGAATAACATTTATTCTTCTGTCATTAGGAAGTGAATTGCAGGGACTGTAAATATTATTACTGGTCAAATTTCCACTGATGGTTCTTCCACTGATCATATAACTCAATTATTATGATGCTAAATGGTAATTGACTAATCCTATCACTCCATCTGTATTTATTTGTTGACAGTTATATGTTGACAGTCTTCTATTTACTCAAGTTCCTATTCTACTCAATGGGTTATAAGTCTTTACTGATTTTGATGCCCAAATTGTCCCAGATTTAGCCACTGGGAGCCCTTTCTACCTGTTTCCTGCATTGTCCTGGAGTGTTCCTCTTATTCTTTAGGTGCTTGCCTAAGTCCAGACCCTTAAACCAGCTATTTCTCCAAGGATCTGTTTGCTTTTGTGGATAATGCTATTAGTAACTGACATGTGGGTGCTGGCTGTGTTCACTGGTACCAGGGTGTCACTGCTTGCAAGTTCTTTTAATGGACAGAGCCAGAGAATGGTGCCTCCTGCACTGTTCCCTGTCTTTATTTTTTTTCACATTTTATTTCTTGGGTTTTTTTTGAGACAGGGTCTCACTATGTTTTTAAGCCAGTCTTGAATTTATTGACTGTCTTCCTACCTCAGGCTCCTGAGTGCTGGGATTATAGGTGTGCACCACCACATTCAACCCTTGTTTGTCCTTAAACCATGATATTTTGTTTTATACCATTACTTCAGGGCTCATCTTTGCCTTTGTCATATGAGTAATTCTTTTCCTTGATAGTGAAAACCTGACTCCATTGTCCATAATATGTTTACTCCATTGCTAAATCCAGTGATTCCTCCTGCCTCAGTTTTCTGAGTACTGGGATTACAGGTATGTTCCACCACACCCAACTAGAAATAAAATGTACCATTTGCTTAGTGTTCTTTTTTGTCATTAGTTTGAAGGCATACAGTCAAAATATGCTGTTCAAATTTATTTGCATGTTTCTTCCCCTTTGCTATAGTTCGTCATCTGAATTATAGTTCACATATCTCAAATTAGCTTCTATTTCCCCATCCTTATTTACTTTTCTGTGATATCTTAACAGTTACAAATGTCATTACAAAAAGTTGTCAGTCTCTTCTCACTCTTTTTTTTTTTTGAGACAGGGTCTTGCTTTGTAGCTCAGGCTGGCTCTGAGCTCACTATGTAGCCTAGGCAACCTTCGAACTCAGCAATCCTCGGGTCTTTGCCTCCCGAGTGCTGGGATTACAGGCGTGAGCCACCACGCCTGGCACTGTGGTATATGGTATTGATTGCTGGTGGGCGTGAGTCACCACACCCAGCATTATATGTGGTTACCAGATCGAACTCAGGACCTTGCGCTTGCAAGGCAGGCAGGCGTGGGAACCATTGAGCTAATCCTCTAGCCCGTCTTCTCACTCTTTTGATCATTTCTGTTCCACACCCCTCAGGTAACCAAACTAGTCTCATTAGGCTCTGCTTTCTCCTATGTTTCACTTGTACAAAATAGATCCATGTGTATTTTCTTAATTTCTCTTCTTTTTTTTCCTATAAAAGGCAGCATACTGTATACTTTTGTGTTTTTTTTTGAGACAGGGTCTGGCTTTATAGTTCAGGCTGGCCCTGAGCTCACTATGTAGTCCAGGCAAGCCTCGAACTCAGCAATCCACCTGTCTCTGCCTCCCACATGCTGGGATTACAGGAGTGAGCCACCACGCCTGGCATTAGCATACTGTATACTCTTGCATGTAGAATTTTTTATATCCTGGAAACATCAGTTCATAGGGCCCTTATTACTTTTGCCATAATTTACATCTGTATTATATTCCATTATGTGGAATTGCCATTTCCCATTTGACTGCTCTTCTGTCTGTGAACACTCAGCCAAACTTTTGCAGTTACAAACAAGGCTGCAATAAATAACTTGTGCACATGTTTTGTGACAACTCTGGTCACAAACCAAACTGGATGAGAACTGAATCAGATTTCATCTTAAGGTCAATACTTTTGTTGGAAATACATCTTCAGGGTACAATCCTAAAATGGATCTATCTAAATAGTCAAATCTATTTTTTTTTAGTGTGAAATGGCTCATCCACAAGGGTTGTAGCATTTTAAATTCCGATCAGATCAGTTACACTAGCCTACAGCCACATACACACACACCAAAACATGTTGTAATATTTTTTTAAAATGACTGGGTCTCAATTACGTTGCCCATGCTGGCTTCAGCTCGCCATCCTCCTTTCTCACCATCTCAAAACAGCTGTGACTAAAAGTGCATGCCACTGGACCTAGCTCATACTTGTTGACATTTGCATTATGATGAGAAATTCCATGTAATTTTAATTTTATTTCTCTGATTATAGTGGTACCTCAGTTTATGAACTTAATTCTTTACACAATACTGGTCACAAACCAAACTGGATGAGAACTGAATCAGATTTCACCCTAAGGTCAACATTGAACCATTGAATTTAATTTTTTTGTTTGTTTGTTTTTTGAGACAGGGTCTCGCTTTGTAGTTCAGGCTGGCTCTGAGCTCACTATGCAGCCCAGGCAAGCCTGGAACTCAGCAATCCTCCTGCCTCTGCCTCCCGAGTGCTGGGATTACAGGCGTGAGCCACCATGCCCGCCTGGCACTGTGGTATGTGGTATTGATTGCTGGTGGGCATGAGTCACCACGCCCAGCATTCTATGTGGTTTCCGAGATAGAACTCAGGACCTTGTGCTTGCGAGGCAGGCGCCGGAACCACTGAGCTAAATCTCCGGCCCTGAATTTAATTTTTAAAATATTTGAGGCAGGGTCTTGCTAAACTGTTCAGTGTGGCTTTGGATCGGCCTATCTTCTTAGTCTCCTTGATAGCTAGGATTGTAGGTATATGCTACTATACCCAATTGTTTTACATGGTCACATTGATTAATAATTTGTTTCATTTGGATTTCTAGTCATAGAAAATCATTCCTTGTACCCCTGCTAAAAAGGCATTCACTGCAGACTATAGTCGTGTGCATCTGTAGTGATAATTCCTAGGGAACAAAGGCAGAGAAGATTCCTTGTGCCTAGAGTTTAGGGCCATCTGGCCCTAAACACAATTAAATCCCATCTATAAGAAAATCTCTTTTTTCAGTACTTAGCATGCTTTCATGTTTACATTTAAATCCCTGGTCTGTTTGCAGTTTTTCTTTTAAGAGAGGGAGTCACTATGTAGTTCAGGTAGCCCTTGAATTCATGGTGATCTTCCTGCCTTGGCCTCACAGTCATGCACCACCATGCCCAGCTCTTCTTATTTTTTTAAATTTATCTTTTCCCATTACTGGGCATTGAACCTAGGGTCTTTGTACTGAGTTACATTCCCAGCTCTTAAGAAAAAAAAAAAAATTAAATTTTCAGAGACTAGGGGCCAGCACCTGTCTCGCAAGCCCAAGGCCCTGAGTTTGATTCTGGTAACCACATACAATGCTGGGCGTGTTGACTCACACCCACCAGCAATCAATACCACATACCACAGTGCCCGGGTATGGTGGCTCACGCCTGTAATCCCAGCACTCGGGAGGCAGAGGCAGGAGGATTGCTGAGTTGGAGGTTTGCCTGGGCTGCATAGTGAACTCAGGGCCAGCCTGAACAACAAAGCAAGACCCTGTCTCAAAAAAAAAAAAAAAATTTAGACTATCTTGCAAAGTCACAGAGTTGCTCACTCTGACCTTGAATTTGTGATCCTCTTGCCTTAGCCTCTTATAATACTATGATTATAGGCATAAACTACCATGTCCAGCTTTGGGTGTATGTAAACTTTTAAAGGACATATTTAAGTAAAATTTAATGACAGCCAGGTGTAATAGTACACACTTGTAATCTCAGCATTTGGGAGGCTGAAGCAGCAGTACTACCCTGTTTGAGACCACTGTGGGCTACATAGTGAGTTCAAGTGAGCCTGAACTAAGAGCAAGACCTGTTGCAAGAAAAGGAAGTTAATGACAAATTTTGACACTTCCAACTGTCAAAACAGAAGTACTAGCACCAAGATTTTCAAGGATATTAAACACCTGAAATCAGAGTAATGTGACTTAGCTGTTGGGGGTCATCTTTGTGCTTCTAGCTTTACTTATGTAAACTTTTGGTTATACTGCAGCAGTACTTAAAAGAAAAACAAGCTCTTCCCAGCCTTGGGCAATTCTCCACCTCAGATCACCCACCTTCCACAGTTGTAACTCCTTGTTCTGGCACAGATAAAATTGACCACTATGTCCTGTAAACAAAGTTTATAATGCTCTGCTCTCATATGATTCCTAAGGCTTGTCTTCTTTCAAGGCTAGTTCTCAAAACTCCTATTTCATGTAGACTCCCTTGCTACATTGGTAGAAAGACAAACTGCTTCAACCAAATGATAAGAACTGGAGTTTTCCCATTGTTCTTCATTCTGCCTTTGGACATTAGTCCACTAAGCTGGTGTTCACCTAAAATTAAAGTCTTCCTATTTCCTATTGGATTCTGGATTTCCTATTGTCTCTTGGATTCTGCAACAATATAGTACACTTAAATACGGCTTATAGCTGCTGAGTGCCACTTCTCAGTACAATTCCCTGTAGGAGTTTACTGCATCATTGATTGTTTTGACACTTTGTTTCCATTCATCCTTTGGGTTGTTACTAAGAAAGACTTGTGAGCCAGCCTCATATCAGACAAGGTGAGTGACAACACGCCTGTGGTCAGCTAGTGGAGGGCACAGGAGCATCTCCACTTTCCTGCTGCCATTCCTGTTCAGGCTGCATCACTTCCTCATTTGAGATCTTTGTTGGACTGCAGCAAAATAGTCCACATCAACCTCCAAAATCTCTCTAGGCCACATTCTCGGCAATGAAGGACAATGCTTTATTTTTAAATTTTTAAAATTTTTCTTGTTTTTTTTTTTTTTTTTGCTTTTTGGAGACAGGGTCTCGCTTTGTAGTTCAGGCTGGCCCTGAGCTCACTATGGTGCCCAGGCAAGCCGCCGCGAACTCAGCAATCCTCC
>PVIC010050255.1:0-12874 GCA_004025085.1 Thryonomys swinderianus
AGGTCTGAGTTCCAGGAGTTTTTCATTGATGGAGTAATATATGAATATCAGTGCATCTGCCACTCACTTGAATGGAGCTGGTGGTCAAAAAGAGATATCCAACCGTGGATTAGCACTCCTAATGTGGAGATTTATGAAGCATGCAGTGTGATTTTCTTCTTTCAGATTCTAACCCTCAGAAAATTACCAGTATTTCCCCAAAGTGTGCCTGTATAAAGAGGGCCGGAATTCAGTAATAAAACAGAGTCCTCCTCAGGCACAGGGATCATCGAGAATCACTCTGATCCTACATTTGGAAATAGTTCACAGAGTTAACAGGAGTACAGTTCCACTCAGATTCTGAAAAGCAGTTTATCCAACACGTTGCAAATTTCAGCTTTTGCTTGTGGAAACAAAGCACTTGATATCCCAGCTACTCCCTTTCTCTTGCTAGGACGTTGCTAGAAATGAGACACATCTGGAATTAGGTGTGATCCAAGCCTTTCTTGTGGAGAACAGGCATTTTCCACCTATGTCTTCAGGTTCTAAAGTTCCAAATACACATAGCAGTGCACAAGGGCTCTTTTCTGCTATGGGAGTATGATGCCATAATTGGACTTTCACTACCACAAAGAAAGGTATTCTAAAGGAACAAACGTTTGCCTCCTGGAGGTAAATGGCAAAGAGAAAGTCGGTAGTAATTTCCACTCCATTCCTGAAACTGCCTTCACAAGAAGCAGGTCAGAGGGCCAGAGGGTTAGCTCAGTGGTTCTGGCGCCTGCCTCGCAAGCGCAAGGACCTGAGATTGATCCCCATTTACCACATGTAAGTTGGGTGTGGTGGCTCACGCCTTTAATCCCAGCACTGGGGAGGCAGAGACAGGGGCATTGCTGACTTCATGGTGGCTTGCCTGGGCACCATAGTGATCTCAGGGCCAGCATGAACTACAAAGCGAGACACTGTCTCCAAAAAGCAAAAAAATAAATAAAATAAAAATAAAAGCAGGAGGTCAGAGTTCCATGTGTTTCTCTTGGATGGCGTATTCTATGAATATCACTACATCTACCATTCGCTTGAATGGATCTTGTGGTCCAAAGGGGATATCCACCCGTGGAATGGCATGCCTGCTACAGAGATTACCGAAGGAGGCATTGTGCCTTCTCCATTCAGATTCTACCCTTCAGATCATTACATCTTTTTCTCCAACTTTTGGCCGTACAAAGAATGTTTGATTTTAATAAGAAGACACAGTTCTCCCCTGGTACAGGGAACAAGAAGGAACAATTTGTTCTTACACTTAAAAAGAAGGAACAGAGTGAGCAGGGAGTACAGTCTCACTCAGATTTTCAAAATCAGTTTAGAGCTACACGGTGAAAATTGCAGCTTTTGCTTGGGTAGATTAAGCACCGTTATCCCAGATTCTCCGCTTCAATTGCTAATATTTGGCAGGAAAAGAGAGGCATTTTGGAATTCATTGTTATCCACAAAATTGATGCAGAAAACTGGCATTTTCCACCACTGTCTTCAGGTTCTAACGGTCCAAACAAACGTAGCAGTGCTCCAAGATGCGTTTCTAAAATGCGATTGTGACATCATAATAGGACATTCACTACAACAGAAAAAGGTAGTCTAAAGTAACAAACTCTTGCGTCCTTGCAGTAAATGGCTGAGAGCAAGGTGGTGCTAATTTCCACTCAATTCCTCAAAGAGCCTTCACAAAAAGCTGGTGTGGAATCTAGGTGTTTCTCTTGGACGGAGTAATCTATGAATATCACTCGAGCTTCATTCGCTTTAATGGAGCTTGTGGTCAAAAGAGGATATCCACCCATGGAAGAGCAATCCTAGTCTTTACATTTAGGAAGGTTGCAGTATGCTTTCCTTCATTCAGATTCTAACAATGAGAACATTACCACTGTTTCTCCACGGTTTGCCTCTACAAAGAGAGTGGAATTCCATAATAAGTCAGAGTTCTCCTCAGGCACAGGGAACATGGAGACTCAATCTGTCCATTCTGGTGAACATAAGTTACAGAGTGAGCAGGGAATTGAGTCCCCATCAGATTCTCAAAGTCAGTTAATATCAATAGGGTGTGACTTCCAGGATTTTATTGGGGAGATTAATTCCCGGATATTACTGCTACTCTTTTTCACTTCCTTGGAGAGTGCTAGAAAAGAGAGGTATCGAACAATTAGGTGTGATACAAGATTTCATGTGGAAAACAGGCATTTTCCAACTCTGTCTTTAGTGTCTACGGATCCAAACACACAACACAGTGTGCAAGGACTCGTTTCTACCATAGGATTACGACGTCCTAACTGGACTTTCACTACGGTAGACAAAGGTATTCTAAAGAAACAAACACTTACCTCTGGGCGGTCAGTGGCAAAGAGCAGGGAGGGAGTAATTTGGACTCCGTTCCTGAAACTGTCTTCACGTAATGCAGAACTGAGTTCGAGGTGTTTGTCTGTAGCTTTTCTTTTGTTTTGTTTTCAGACGGCGTCTAAATTTGTAGTTCTGGCTGGACTTGAGCTCATTATGTAGCCCAGTCTAGCATCGAACTCAGCAATCCTTCTACCTCTACCTTGCGAGAGCTGGAATTACTCGCGTGAGCCACAACGCCCGTCTCCAGGTGTTTCTCTTTGAGGGAGCATTCTACGAATATCACTCCAACTGCCACTTTCTTGAATGGGACTTTTGGTCGAAAGGAGGTATCCACCTGTGGAAGAGTATTTCTAGTTCTTTGATTTATAAAGGAGGAAGCGTGCTTTACTTCATTCAGAGTCCATCCATCAGAATATTCCCACCGTTTCTCCACCGTTTGCTCATACAAAGAGTGCTAGCTTTTCATAATAAGGCAGATTTCTCCTTAGGGATACAGAACATTGGTAATCAATCTGTACCTACACTTGAAAACAATTCACAGAGTGAGCAGGGAGTACAGTCCCACTCAGATTCTGAAAATCAGTTTACAGCTACACGGTGTGAATTCCAGCTTTTGCTTGGGGAGATTAAGCACCAGTTATCGCTAATTCTCCACTTCCATTGCTAATATTTGGCCAGATCAGAGAGGCACGTTGGAATTAGGTGTTATCCAAGAAATGGATGCGGAAAACAGGCGTTTTCCACCTCTGTCTTCAGGTTCTAACGGTCCACAAACACACATAGCAGTGCGCAAGACTCGTATTTTCAATGCGACTGTGACGTCATAATAGGACTTTCACTACAGCAGACAAAGGTAGTCTAAAGGAACAAACTCTTGCGTCCTTGCAGTAAATGGCTGAGAGCAGGGAGGTGTTAATTTCCACTCCATTCCTCAAAGTGCCTTCACAAGAAGGAGGTGTGGGTTCTAGGTGTTTCTCTTGGAGGGAGTAATCTGTGAATATCACTCCAGCTGTCATTCGCTTGAATGGAGCTTTTGGTCAAAAGGAGATATCCACCAACGTAAGAGCAATCCTAGTCCTTACAGTTATGAAGGACGCGGTATGCTTTGCTTCATTCAGATTCTAACAATAAGAACATTACCACTGTTTCTCCACGGTTTGCCCGTAGAAAGCGTGTGGAATTTCCATAATAAGCAGAGTTCTTCGCAGAAACAGGGAACATGGAGAATCAATCTGTCCCTACTCTTGAAAACTATTCAGAATGATCATGTAGTACAGTGCATCTCACATTCGGATAATCAGTTTACAGCTACACGGTGTGACTCAAGATTTTGCTTGGGGAGATTAAGCCCCTGATATCCCATCTGTTCCCTTTCACATCATTGGATATTGCTAGAAAATAGAGGCATGTGGCAATTAGGTATGATCCAATCATTCATGTGGAAAAGAGGCATTTTCTACCTCAGTCTTCAGGCTCTAACGATCCAAACACACATAGGAGTGTGCAAGGACTTGTTTCTACAATGGGATTATGATGTCATAATTGAACTTTCACTATCGCTGACACAGGTACTCTACAGGAACAAACTCTGGCCTCCTGGCGGGAAACAGCAAAGAGAAATGTGGTAGTAACTACACTCCCTTCCTGAAACTGACTTCACAAGAAGAAGGTCTGAGTTCCAGGAGTTTTTCATTGATGGAGTAATCTATGAATATCAGTGCATCTGCCACTCACTTGAATGGAGCTGGTGGTCAAAAGGAGATATCCAACCGTGGATTAGCACTCCTAATGTGGAGATTTATGAAGCATGCAGTGTGCTTTTCTTCCTTCAGATTCTAACCCTCAGAACATTCCCACTATTTCCCCACCGTGTGCCTGTATAAAGAGGGCCAGATTTCAATAATAAAACAGCGTCCTCCTCAGGCACAGGGATCATCGAGAATCAATCTGACCCTACATTTGGAAATAGTTCACAGAGTGAACAGGGAGTACAGGTCCACTCCGTTTCTGAAAATCAGTTTATCCAACACGTTGCAAATTTCAGCTTTTGCTTGAGGAGACAAAGCCCTTGATATCCCAGCTACTCACTTTCTCTTGCTAGGACGTTGCTAGAAATGAGACACATCTGGAATTAGGTGTGATCCAAGCCTTTCTTGTGGAGAACAGGCATTTTCCACCTATGTCTTCAGGTTCTAAAGTTCCAAATACACATAGCAGTGCACAAGGGCTCTTTTCTGCTATGGGATTATGATGCCATAATTGGACTTTCACTACCACAAAGAAAGGTATTCTAAAAGAACAAACGTTCGCCTCCTGGAGGTAAATGGCAAAGAGAAAGTTGGTAATAATTTCCACTCCATTCCTGAAACTGCCTTCACAAGAAGCAGGTCAGAGGGCCAGAGGGTTAGCTCAGTGGTTCTGGCGCCTGCCTCGCAAGCACAAGGACCTGAGTTTGATCCCCATTTACCACATGTAAGTTGGGTGTGGTGGCTCACGCCTGTAATCCCAGCACTGGGGAGGCAGAGACAGGGGCATTGCTGAGATCGTGGTGGCTTGCCTGGGCACCATACTGATCTCAGGGCCAGCCTGAACTACAAAGCGAGACACTGTCTCCAAAAAGCAAAAAAATAAATAAAATAAAAATAAAAGCAGGAGGTCAGAGTTCCATGTGTTTCTCTTGGAGGGCGTATTCTATGAATATCACTACATCTATCATTCGCTTGAATGGATCTTGTGGTCCAAAGGGGATATCCACCCGTGGAATGGCATGCCTGCTACAGAGATTACCGAGGGAGGCATTGTGCCTTTCTCCATTCACATTCTACCCTTCAGAACATTACATCTTTTTCTCCAACATTTGGCCGTACAAAGAGTGTGGGATTTTAATAAGAAGACACAGTTCTCCCCTGGTACAGGGAACAAGAAGGAACAATTTGTTCTTACACTTAAAAAGAAGGAACAGAGTGAGCAGGGAGTACAGTCTCACTCCGATTTTCAAAATCATTTTAGAGCTACACGGTGAGAATTCCAGCTTTTGCTTGGGTAGATTAAGGCCCATTATTCCAGATTCTCCGCTTCAATTGCTAATATTTGGCAGGAAAAGAGAGGCATGTTGGAATTCGGTGTTATCCACAAAATTGATGCAGAAAACAGGCATTTTCCACCACTGTCTTCAGGTTCTAACGGTCCAAACAAACATAGCAGTGCTCCAAGGTGCGTTTC
The DNA here is from genome assembly GCA_004025085.1 of Thryonomys swinderianus. NCBI lineage: Eukaryota > Metazoa > Chordata > Mammalia > Rodentia > Thryonomyidae > Thryonomys > Thryonomys swinderianus. The sequence continues at coordinate 5,584 of PVIC010050255.1, forward strand.
TAAAATGCGATTGTGACATCATAGTAGGACTTTCACTACAACGATAAAGGTAGTCTATAGGAACAAACTCTTGCGTCCTTGCAGTAAATGGCTGAGAGCAGGGTGGTGCTAATTTCCACTCAATTCCTCAAAAAGCCTTCACAAGAAGCTGGTGTGAAATCTAGGTGTTTCTCTTGGACGGAGAAACACCTCCTCAGGCACAGGGAACATGGAGACTCAATCTGTCCCTTCTGGTGAAAATAATTTACAGAGTGAGCAGGGAGTAGAGTCCCCCTCAGATTCTCAAAGTCAGTTAATATCAATAGGGTGTGACTTCCAGGATTTTCTTGGGGAGATTAATTCCCTGATACTACAGCTACTCCCTTTCACTTCCTGGGACTGTGCTAGAAAAGAGAGGTATCGAGCAATTAGGTGTGATCCAAGAATTTCATGTGGAAAACAGGCATTTTCCAACTCTGTCTTCAGGGTCTAAGGATCCAAACACACAACACAGTGTGCAAGGACTCATTTCGACAAAGGGATTATGATGTCATTATTGAACTTTCACTACCGTAGACCAAGGTATTCTAAAGAAACAAACACTTACCTCCGTGCGGTCATTGGCAAAGAGCAGGGAGGGAGTAATTTGGACTCCGTTCCTGAAACTGACTTCACATAATTCAGAACTGAGTTCGAGGTGTTTGTCTGTAGCTTTTCTATTGTTTTGTTTTCAGACAGCGTGTACATTTGTAGTTCTGGTTGGAGTTGAGCTCACTATGCAGCCCAGGATTGCATCGAACTCAGCAATCCTTCTACCTCTACCTTCTGAGAGCTGGGATTACCTGCGTGAGCCACAAAGCACATCTCCAGGTGTATCTCTATGAGGGATTAATCTACGAATATCACTCCAGCTGGCACTGGATTGAATGGGGCTTTCGGTAGAAAGGATGTATCCAGCTGTGGAATAGCATTCCTAGTACTTTGATTTATGAAGGAGGAAGCGTGCTTTACTTCATTCAGAGTCTATCCATCAGAATATTGCCACCGTTTCACCACCGTTTGCCCGTACAAAGTGTGCAGGATTCCCATAAAAGTGCAGACTTCTCCTTAGGCATATAAAACATTGGGAATCAATCTGTCCCTACTCTTGAAAACAATTCACAGAGTGAGCAGGGAGTACAGTCCCACTCAGATTCTGAAAATCAGGTTACACCTACAAGGTGTGAATTCCAGCATTTGCTTGGTGAGATTAAGCACCGGTTATCGCAGATTCTCCACTTCAATTGCTAATATTTGGCCAGAACACAGAGACACGTTTGAATTAGGTGTTATCCATGAAATTGATGCTGAAAACATGCGTTTTCCACTTCTGTCTTCTGGGTCTAACGGTGCACACATACATAGCAGTGCGCAAGACTCGTATTTACAATGCGACTGTGACGTCATAATAGGACTTTCACTACAGCATACAAAGTTAGTCTAAAGGAACAAACGGTTGCATCCTTGCAGTAAATGGCTGAGAGCCGGGAGGTGCAAATTTCCACTCCATTCCTCAAAGTGCCTTCACAAGAAGCAGGTGTGTGTTCTAGCGGTTGCTCTTGGAGGGAGTAATTTGTGAATATGACTCCAGCTGTCATTCGCTTGAATTTACCTTTTGGTCAAAAGGAGATATCCACTAACGTAATAGCAATCAAAGTCTTTACATTTATGAAGGACGCAGTATTCTTTCCTTCATTCAGATTCTACAAATAAGAACATTACCACCGTTTCTCCACGATTTGCCCGTACATAGAGTGTGGAATTTCCGTAATACGCAGAGTTCTCCTCAGGCACAGGGAACATGGAGAATCAATCTGTCCTACTCTTGAAAACAATTCAGAGTGAGCATGTAGTAGAGTGCAACTCAGATTCTGCAAATCACTTTCCAGCTACACGGTGTGACTCAAGCTTTTAATTGGGGAGATTATGCCCATGATATCCCAGCTGTTCCCTTTCACACCCTTTGATATTGCTAGAAAATTGAGCCTTGTGGCAATTATCTATGATCCAAGACTTTCTTGTGGAAAAGAGTCATTTTCCACCACGGTCTTCAGGCTCTAACGATGCAAACACACATAAGATTGTGCAAGGACTCGTTTCTACAACGGGATTATGATTTCATAATTGAACTTTGTCTATCTCAGACACAGGTACTCTACAGGAACAAACTCTGGCCTCCTGGTGGGAAACAGCAAAGAGAAATATGGTAGTAATTTCCACTCCATTCCTGAAACTGACAACACAAGAGGCAGGTCTGGGGTCCAGGAGTTTTTCTTTGAGGGAGTAATCTATGAATATCAGAGCATCTGCCACTAACTTGAATGGCGCTTGTGGTCAAAAAGTGTTATCCAACCGTGGAATAGCACTCCTAGTCTGGAGAATTATGAAGAATGCAGTGTGCTTTTCTTCATTCAGATTCTATCTATCAGAACATTACCACTATTTCCCCACCGTGTGCCTCTATAAAGAGGGCCGGATTTCAATAATAAAACAGAGTCCTCCTAAGGCACACGGATCATGGAGAAGCAATCTGTTCCTCCTTTTGGAAATAATTCACAGAGTTAACAGGGAGTACAGGTCCACTCAGATTCTGAAAATCAGTTTATCCATCACGTTGTAAATTTCAGCTTTTGCTTGGGGAGACAGAGCCCTTATTATCCCAGCTAATCTATTTTTCATTCTAGGATGTTTCTAGATATGAGGCACATCTGGCAATTGGGTGTGAACCAAGCCTTTCTTGTGGAGAATAGGCATTTTCAAACTACGTCTTCTGGTTCTAAATTTCCTAATACAGATAGCAGTGCATAAGGACTCTTTTCTGCTACGTGATTTTGATGCCATAATTGGCCTTTCACTACCGCACACAAAGGTACTCTAAAGGAACAAACTCTTGCCTCCTGGAGGTAAATGGCAAAGAGAAAGTTGGTAGTAATTTCCGCTCCATTCCTGAAACTGCCTTCACAGGAAGCAGGTCAGAGGTCCTTAGGGTTAGCTCAGTGGTTCTGGCGCCTGCCTCACAAGGGCAAGGACCTGAGTTCGATCCCTTGTTACCACATATAATGCTGGGAGTGGTGGCTCACGCCTGTAATCCCAGCACTCAGTAGGAAGAGACAGGAGCATTGCTGATTTCCTGACGGCTTGCCTGGGCACCATAGTGAGCTCAGGGCCAGCGTGAACAACAAAGTGAGACCCTATCTCCAAAATTCAAAACAAAATAAATAATAATAACAAAATAAAATAAAAATAAACGTAGCAGGTCAGAGTTCCAAGTGTTTCTCTTGGAGGGATTACTCTATGAATATCACTACATCTACCATTCGCTTGAATGGATCTTTTGGTCCAAATGAGATATCCACCCGTGGAATGGCATGCCTACTACAGAGATTACCGAAGGAGGCAGTGTGCCTTTCTCCATTCAGATTCTACCCATTAGAACATTAGAACTGTTTCTCTAACTTTTCGCCGTACAAAGAATGTGGGATTTTAATAAGGAGACACAGTTCTCCCCTGGTACAGGGAAGAAGAAGAATCGATTTGTTCTTACACTTAAAAATAAGGAACACAGTGAGCAGGGAGTACAGTCCCACTCAGATTTTCAAACTCAGTTTAAAGCTAAACGGTGTGAATTCCAGCTTTCGCTTGGGGAGATTAAGCTCCGGTTATAATAGATTCTCCGCTTCAATTGCTAGTATTTGGCAGGAAAAGAGAGGCATGTGGGAATTAGGTGTTATCCACGAAATTGATGCAGAAAACTGGCATTTTCCACCACGGTCTTCATGTTCTTACAATCCAAACACATAGCAGTGCTCCAAGACTCGTTTCTAAAATGCGATTGTGACATCATAATAGGACTTTCACTACAACAGTCAAAGGTAGTCTGAAGGAACAAATTCTTCCATCCTTCCAGTAAATGGCTGAGAGCAGAGTGGTGCTAATTTCCAATCAATTCCTCAAAGAGCCTTCACACGAAGCAGGTGTGGAATCTCGGTGTTTCTCTTGGAGGGAGTAATCTATGAATATCATTTGAGCTTCATTTGCTTTAAAGGAGCTTGTGGTCAAAAGAGGATATCCACCCATGGAATAGCAATCCTAGTCTTTACATTTATGAAGGATGCAGTATGCTTTAATTCATTCCGATTCTAACAATGAGAACATTACCACTGATGCTCCATGGTTTGCCTCTACAAAGAGAGGAGAATTCCATAATAAGGCAGAGTTCTCCTCAGGCGCAGGGTACATGGAAGCTCAATCTGTCCCTTCTGGTGAAAATAAGTTACAGAGTGAGCAGGGAGTACAGTCCCCCTCAGATTCTCAAAGTCAGTTTATATCAACAGGGTGTGACTTCCAGGATTTGCTTGTGCAGAATAATTCACTGATAATACATCTACTCCTATTCACATCTAGGGAGAGTGCTAGAAAAGAGAGGTATCGAGCAATTAGGTGTGATCCAAGAATTTCATGTGGAAAAAAGGCATTTCCTACTGTGTTTTCAGTGTCTACGGATCCAAACACACAACTCAGTGTGCAAGGACTATTTTCTACAATGGGATTATGATGACATAATTGGACTTTCACTACCGTCGACAAAGGTACTCTAAAGAAACAAACACTGTAAAGACTAGGATGGCTCTTACGTTGGTGGATATCTCCTTTTGACCAAAAGCTCCATTCAAGCGTTTGACAGCTGGAGTGATATTCATTAAATTACTCCCTCAAAGAGAAACCCCTAGAACACACACATGCTTCTTTTGAAGGCACTTTGAGGAATGGAGTGGAAATTAGCACCTCCCTGCTCTCAGCCATTTACTGCAAGGACGCAAGAGTTTGTTCCTTTAGACGACCTTTGTCTCCTGTAGTGAAAGTCCTATTATGACGTCACAGTCGCATTGTAAATACGAGTCTTGAGCACTGGTATGTGTGTGTGGACCGTTAGAACCTGAAGACAGAGGTGGAAAACCCCTGTTTTCCGCATAAAATTCTTGGATAACACCTAATTCCAACGTGCCTCTCTGTTCTGACCAAATATTAGCAATGGAAGTGGAGAATCAGGGATAACCGATGCTCAATCTCCCCAAGCAAAAGCTGGAATTCACACGGTGTAGCTGTAAACTGATTTTCAGAATCTGAATGGGACTGTACTTCCTGCTCACTCTGTGAATTGTTTTCAAGACTAGGGCAGTTTGATTCCCAATGTTCTGTATGCCTAAGGAGAAGTCTGCCTTATTATGGGAATACTGTACTCTTCGTACGGGCAAACAGTGGAGAAACGGTGGGAATATTCTGATGGATAGACGCTGAATGAAGTAAAGCACGCTTCCTCCTTTATAAATCAAAGGACTAGGAATGCTATTCCACAGCTGGATACCTCCGTTCTACCGAAAGCCCCATTCAACCCAGGGCCAGCTGGAGTGATATTCGTAGATTAATCCCTCATAGAGAAACACCTGGAGAGGGGCCTTGTGGCTCACGCGGGTAATCCCAGCTCTCGGAAGGTAGAGTTAGAAGGATTGCTGAGTTCGATGCTAGCCTGGGCTACATAGTGAGCTCAACTCCAGCCAGAACTACAAATTTAGATGCTGTCTGAAAACAAAACAATAGAAAAGCTACAGAGAAACACCTCAAACTTAAGTCTGCATTATGTGAAGTCAGTTTCAGGAACAGAGTCCAAATTACTCCCTCCGTGTTCTTTGCCACTGACCTCCCGGAGGTAAGTGTTTGTTTCTTTAGAGTACGTTTGTCGACGGTAGTGAAAGTTCAATTATGTCGTCATAATCCCTTTGTAGAAACGAGTCCTTGCACACTGTGTTGTGTGTTTGGATCCTTAGACCCTGAAGACAGAGTTGGAAAATGCCTGTTTTCCACATGAAATTCTAGGATCACACCTAATTGCTCGATACCTCTCTTTTCTAGCACTCTCCCAGGAAGTGAAAGGGAGTAGCTGTAGTATCCGGGATTTAATCTCCCCAAACAAATCCTGGAAATCACACCCTGTTGATATAAACTGACTTTGAGAATCTGAGGGGGCCTGTACTCCCTGCTCACTCTGTAACTTATTTTCACCAGAAGGGAAAGATTGAGTCTCCAAGTTCCCTGTGCCTGAGGAGAACTCTGCCTTATTATGGAATTCCACTCGCTTTCTAGAGGCAAACAGTGGAGAAACAATGGTAATGTTCTCATTGCTAGGATCTGAATGAAGGAAAGCATACTGCATCCTTCCTAAATGTAAAGACTAGGATGGCTATTCCATGGGTGGATATCCTCTTTTGACCACAAGCTCCATTAAAGCGAATGAAGCTCGACTGATATTCATAGTTTACTCCCTCCAAGAGAAACACCTAGATTCCACACCTGCTTCTTGTTAAGGATCTTTGAGGAATTGAATGGAGATTAGCACCGCCCTGCTCTCAGACATTTGCTGCAAGGACGCAAGAGTTTGTTACTTTAGACTACCTTTGACTGTTGTAGTGAAAGTCCTGTGATGATGTCACAATCGCATTGTAGAAATGAGACTTAGAGCACTGCTATGTTTGTTTGGACCGTTAGAACCTAAAGAGAGTGGTGGCAAATGCCAGTTTTCTGCATCAACTTTGTGGATAACACCTCATTCCAACATGGCTGTCTTTTCCTGCCAAATATGAGCAATTGAAGCGGAGAATCTGGGATAATCAGGGCTTAATATCCCCAAGCAAAAGCTGGAATTCACACCGTGTATCTCTAAACTCATTTTGAAAATCTGAGTGGGACGGTACTACCTGCTCACTCTGTTCCTTATTTTTTTTTTAATTGAATTCTTTATCGGTACAGTTTATATACATCTAAAAATCACATACAACATTGGGAAATTTGTACCAGTATATGCCACAAGTTAATTCTCATTTTTACCCATATCCCTACCCACTCCACCCTCCTCCCCCCTTATGCATGCTCTTTTATTTTCTATCTGTATCATATTTATTCCTTCCCCTCATCACATTCCCACACCAATTTTCCTATAGAAATATTCCACTCTATAAAAGCTGTCCTACTTTCTAGAAGTCATTTGCATCTACAGATGTTCATGCCAGAGAGAAGATTCGGAAATTGTCTATCTGTGATCTATTGATTTCACTTATTAGTATATCCTCCAGATGTCTCCATTTGCACCTAAATGGATCGATCTTGTCATTCTTTATGGCAGAGTAATACTCCATTTTGTAAAAAAAAACACATCTTCTTTATCCACTCTCCAGTTGATGGACATTTGGGTTGTTTCCAAGATTGAGCTATCACGAAC
>PVIC010050256.1:0-12875 GCA_004025085.1 Thryonomys swinderianus
CCATCTTTTGGGCGCGGTTGCCCTTTGGCTCTCCACATTTCATTCCTAGATATTTCACAGGGGTCCACTGTGAAAGGGATTGACTCCCCAATTTCTCTTTCAGTGAGTCTGTTTGTGTATACAAAGGCTGCTGATTTTTGAGCATTTATCTTGTATCCAACTACACTTCTAAATTTGGCAATGAAGTCTATCATACATATCAGTAACTCCAGATGCATAAGCTACCTCTTCTTTGACAAAGAAGCCAAATGTCCCCAGTGAAAGAAAGACAGCCTCTTTAACAAATGGTGCTGGAAAAATGGAGTAGAGATCTTTCAGCTCCTTTATTAGATTGGATTATTTTCAGGTCCTTTATTAGATTGGATAGTAAAAGCAATTCGAAGCAACCAGGACATGGCAGGGGGTATTACAATCCCCAATTTAAATGGAAAATGGTGCTAGGCTGTATGATAGATTTCCATCCCTTTATTATCAGTATATGGGTTTCTTTCTGAATTAAGTGTGTTTCCTGTATGCAGCAGATCATAGGATCTTGCTTCTTGATCCAATCTCTAGGCTATGTCTTTTAATTGGCCCATTGAGTCCATTGACATTAATGGTTATGACTGACATGGACAGATTTAGAACTGCCATATTTTCCTGTTCTTGGCTCTTTTCTTCCTTACTTTTCATCTTTTCCACTCACTTTCTTGTTTGCCCCAGTGAGTTCACTCTGTTGGGTCTTGTGGGTAGGTAATTTTCTTTGTTTTTTTTTTTTTGTTTTTGTTTTGTTTTTTCCCAAGAGTTTCTTTAGAATGTTTTGGAGTGCAGGTTTTTTTTGTATTTGTGAAGTTTTTCAGGTGTTCTTTATCATGGAAGTATCTTATTTACCCATCTATTCTGAAAGATAGTTTTGCAGGATACATCAGTCTAGGTTGGAGGTTGTTTTCCTGCAATGCTTGAACCATTTCCCTCCAGGTTCTCCTTGCATTGAGTGTTTGTGTTGAAAAGTCTACTGTGATCTTAATGGGCTTCCCTTTGTAGGTGATTTTCTTCCTTTCTCTGATTGCTTTCAGCATTTCATTATTTTGTTGTGTATCTGGAACCTTCATATTTATATGTCTAGGTGTAGATATTTTTATGTCCCGGCCCTTTGGAGTCCTATAGGCCTCATTTATCTGTATGTCAAATTCTTTTCCTGTGAAGTATTCTGCCATTATCTCTGGCAAGGTTTTTTTTTTTTTTTAATGTCTTTTGCACTGTCTCCTGCTTCCTCAGTGATTCCAATCAGTCTTATGCTATTCTTCTTTGAATTGTCTAGAAACTGTTGGATTGATTTCTCATGCTCCCTTGCCATTTTCCATAGATTATATCTTTCCTGTTCATTGGCTGCCATTCTGTCCTCTAGATTTGAAATTCAGTTCTCTGCTTCATTCATCCTACTTCACAAACTTTTGTTCTCCTTCTTCATCACCTGGAGTTCTACGTGGAGCCATTGCTTCTGCTATCTTCAGATTCTATCATTTCACTGATCTCTGCTTTAATGAAGTCTTTCACTGTGGACAGTATCTCTGTTTTGATCTCAGAGATGAGTTTTGGTTTCTATTTTACTAGATCTGCTTTTGCTACCATCTCAAAGGGTCCTGGTGTTTGAGTTTCAGTTTTCTCTATTTCCCTTTTCCCTGAATTTCTCTGTGGTTGTGATCTTTGTGTCTGGCTTTTTGAATATTTTCTCTTTTCTCCTTCTTTGTTGTTGCTAATGTTATTTATTTAATTCCTTGCCTGGTATCTGGGCAATGTTTGTTGCAATTCTCTTTCTTTCTGTTATTCGGGACACTTTGGGAGTGTCTACTTCCTGGGTTGTCCTTCTTAAATCTGTAATGACCCTTGAGAGTTCTCAGCTCTGGCACATCATGGGAGGTATTTGAATAGAACAATCACATTATCTTTGTTGCCATAATACAATCAGTACCATCAACAATGTCAAACACAGTAAAGGAAATGAAAAGGATTGGTAACTACTGAAATTCTGAAGATTTTGAGCTCATGAGTTACCTCTATGTCCATATGCCAAAATTTAGAATTACTCAGCAATGCATTTACAATATGCAGGTCTTAAATGTACCAGAAGTACCCTTTGGGAATAAAAGGTCACTGGACAGTTGGGGAGATAGGAAGAAAGAAGGAAAATTAAAGCTTAGAAATAGGGTTAGCAGATTTATAAAGATCACATAGATCTCATATATGCCAGAGGACTTCATATATGCCAGAGGGTAACAGAGGCTCAAGGGACATATGTAAGACAATACCAACTGCAGGACCACTGGAGACTTTGCACATCTTCTTCTAATAATAAAGAAGAGGAACTGGGGCACACTGAGAGCCTTTTACTTCTGGCTACTGGTTGTGGCTAGAAGACAGGAGAGGGTGTGGGAACAAGAGGTGAACAGGGGGACCTAGGAGTAGAAGGCAAAACAGAAACTAGTTTCCCTCTTCTATAAAGATGAAAGCAATTAAGAGGTCAGAAACCCCGAAAGTTGGACAGATTCAGAACCAGCAAAGTAGAAAAAAAAGTTAAATCAGAGTGAAGAAATAAAAAGAGTAACAACAGCATCAAAATCATCAACAACAATATACCAAGCTAAGCACATTAGTCAAAAGGAGACATCCCTCAACCTTTATCTTGCCTGATCTGTCTCTGCGTAGCTCTGGTATGAGATGGCGGCTGGCTGGCAGGCCACCAACCTAGGCACAGGTAGAGGCGCAGGCCTCCTTTGTGGTCTAGATTCCCCACGAGGAAGCTCCCCTGTGCAGCACTTACCTGATCTGTCTCTGCCAAGCTCTGGCATGGAGTGGAGGTCAGCCCACAGGTCACCGCCCTGGGCACAGGTAATGGCGTGGGCCTCCTTTGTTGTCTAGGTTCCCGCGAGCTACCCTGCCACCGCTTGCCTGGTTTGTCTCAGTGCAGCTCTGGTGTGGAATGGGGGCTGGCCAGTGTGCCGCTGCCCTGGGCACAGGTGATGGTACAGGCCTCCTTTGTTGTCTAGGTTCCCACGAGCTCTCCTGGACACAACTTGCCTGTTTGTCTCTGCCCATCAGCCCAACTTTTTAAGGCTTAATCCAATGATAATATTTTACTTTACATCTTCTATGTCACTATAAGTACGGTCAGATTCTGAGGTTCTGCAGGTTAAGACTTCAACATAAATATTTTAGGAAGGTATTATTCATTCCATAACACTGGTGAAGCTAGGGAAGAATATGTGCAGTTTGAGGATAAGATGAGGGGCCAGCCAGTTTGGTGTTCCTTGATGGAAGCCCCACCCACTAGCAGGGTCCTTGACCAGAATGGAACATGCAATCACATCTAGATGCAGGAAATGGAAAAAGGTGGCAGAATGGATTTATTGTGACCAATTTAGCTTGGTCAACATTCATTGCCTGGGGTGGGTACTTCATTTACCTAAACAAATCCAGTTTTAGCAGGCAAGAAGGTACCAGCACACATACTGTATGTGGAAATTAGAAAACAAATCTCAAGGATGAACAAGAAATACAGACTAGAAGAAAGAGGAGAGATTTTAGTTAGTGAAATTCTTTAATTTCAGCCCATTTGTGGGCAAGGAAATGGGAGAGGAGAGGAGTCCAAGCCGTAGCTGGAAAGAGGCAGTGGTACTTTCTTTTCCTGGTCTGCCTTGCTGCCCTCTGCATGGCTGGTGGGGTGCTACGTGTCAGCAGAATGTGTGCGTGTCTGTTGGCCAAATCTGCTCTCAGAAGAGCATCTGCTATCAGTATGGACTCCCCTTGGTATCCACTGTGAATAATTTCAAGTCATTGAAATTCTTTTCAGAAGGAGATTTCCATTTTAAGCTTTCTGTTGTAATGAAAGGCTTTGCTCACAATTCAAGGGATTTCAGGCACTGGTGCACAAATATGGGAGGTTTGGGGTCAAAGCAGCCACTTCAGTGCCCTAGAAACCACACTGATTCAGTGGCTGACTTTGTGGGAGGTTGCCTACTGTGCTTATTTTGAAGGCCAGGAGTGCTTAGTGGCTTGAATGAGGATGGCCATGGAATATTAAATCTAGACCCAGTCATATTAGTTTTCTGTGCTATGAATTGAGCAGCTTGAAATAAGCGTAAGTTGATGAGATGTGTGCTGCAGGCTTGCGTAGATTCTTTGTTCAAGTTCTCATGAGGCTGAAATCGACTTGTTGGGTAGGCTGCACTAGGAAGGCTCTTTTAACCCTTTCTGGTTGCAGAAAGACCTAATTTCTTTGGCTGTGGGACTGATGTCCCCACTGCCTTGCTGGCTATTGCCAGGGAATATGCTGAGACTTTCTGGGACACTCTCAGGTTTTGGGCACATGATTGTTCCATCTGCAAGCCACTTCTGAATCTCTCCATGTGTTATAGTTTAGATCTAAAATGTCTACTAAAGCCTCCTGTGCTCATCGGCCAGGCTTTCGGAAGATGACTGATGACTATGGGGGTGAGATAACTGACTTACAGTGTGGAGGTCAGAAAAGCTAGGTCCTCTGGGCATCGCTTGGAGGAGCCTATTGTCCTCGTAGCTCCTCCCCTCTGTGCTTCTCTGCAGTGCTGGGAACAGCGCTCCTCTTCCTTGCGCTTCTCCCATGCCCTCCTGCCTTGGAGCCAGTGGACTCTAGACTGTGAGCCGGAATGGCTCTTTCCTCCTCTACTTTGTAGTTGTTTGCGACAAGATAAGTAGGGGAGATACTGTTTCAATTCTAACTCCCTCTTCTGCTCAGAGCCAAAGAGAACACACTGCTTTTGAAGTCATCAGATGATTACATTACCTGGATACGCCAAGGCCAACTCATTCATATGAATTAGATCTAAAAAATCCATTTGTCCTGCACCACGAAGTAGTCAAAAAGCTAAGACCTGGAGCAGAAGTCATGGAGGACTTCCAGAATCCGGATCACCAGACCTCATCTCTGCTGAATGTTCTTGAATGTTATGTTAATTATGTCACTGCCTATCATAAATGATCTACAATTTACTACTTAGTAGTTGTCACTGCTCAGGTGATGGCAGGCTCTGGGAAACAAGCCACTAGAGGGAGAACATTTAAATTAGAAATAGGCAGCTAAGTGAGGTTTTTTTCCCTCTATTATTACAAGTTCCCTCTTCCTTGAGGTCTTGTATATTTCCTGTGGACAAGTACAGTAGGCTTCAGGCAAAGTTCCTGATGTTTGAGTGACCTGTTTTTGCTCTTTTAATGCAACTTCGAAAAGTCCTTCATCTTTGGATTATTTTAAGAAACATATTTATTTTCCTCATCTTGAAATCTCAGATACTATGACCTCATCCACAAAAGTTTGACAGGTCTTATTTCTTTTTATTTAAATGTACTTCAGACTTAACCTGATTGGAATGGTGACATCAATTTTACCACAAAGATTGTAAGCATTGTTATGTAAAGAATATGTTACACAAACTCAATTTATCTTTTCTAAAAGAATATATCTTCCTCCTCTTGCATTCAGGCAACATCAGTCTTAAATTATAGCAGCATATAGTGACAAAATAGTGTTCTCTTACTTTTAATGTATGTTCATTCCTCAGACTTAATTGTGGAAATAACATTTTAGTCAATACATTACTAATACATTGCATTATATGCCTCGCACCTTGAGCAATGTGATGTATGGACAATTACTTGGTTATTAGTCTTCAGTATGAGTCACATGAATAATGAGAAGTGATAATTTATCTTATTCTCAAAGGTTTTCAATGGTCTCTCTGTCCTTGGGGCCACTTTCACAAATGTTACACTTTACAGTTTCCTGATCCAAAACAAGAGGCTTAAAAAAAAATCTAAGATTTAAAAGAGGATTGAGTTATGCACCCATAGAGACAGGCAGGTGAGACATAGCCATTTGTCTGAGTTGCTTTTCCAACATGACAGCTGGAACAATGGCTTCCTCTCCCTTGTGTGTGAAGTTTCCAAAGCACCCAGACAGCTGCAGTCATTCTATTATCAAATAAAAAGCCAGGTGCCTGCCTCACATTTTACCTTTACTCTGGGTCTTCATTCTTCGTGAACCTCCTGCTTCCACCATGGGGAAAATAAAAATTTTCACTGTTCTTTGGTAGCAATAGTTTTTCTGTCAGCTAGAGACATGGAAAGTCCTGTCTGATCCTTGCTAAGTAAGTAGAAGCTAAACAGGGTAGATGGAGAAATATTCAAATGGACGAGTATCAGGGCACTCAGTCAGCTTTTAATTCTCCGGGCCATGAAGTCCACTCTGAGGGTGTGGCAGCTGCATCTATGGTGAAAGAAAATCATCGCTGATTGTTTTTTCTGAGTTTTTTCTTGTCACTGGAGTTCATTACAGTTAATGCAACATTTCTTACTCTAAAAGAAATTGAACTGAAAGGTAAAGAGGAACTGGAGTTATGTAGGGAGGTTTTGTAAGAAAAAAGGGCTAGATGTTTGCTAAGTCTTTGCTTCTTTCTAGGTGTATGAGTCAAGTTTTCGAGAATGTTAGTTTTGTGGTACTGGGGGCTGAATTCAGGCCCTTGGGAACACCAGGCAGGCGCTCTGCGATGCTGAGCTACGTCCTCAGCCATGAACTATCTGGGCTTTCTTACAGTTAGATGTCGAGCTTGAAATCCAGGAAACAAGCAGCAGGGAAGTGTGCCCATTGTCCAGGAGGGTCCCCGTTAGTCCCTCATTAGGTCCTCATTAGTTGGATAAAGAAGAGCATGCTGTGTTTAGGAACAATGTGGACTTTATTCGAAGGGAACCAATTCTTATGTGTTTGGTTGGAGGGAAAGTACAATAGCTGGAAGTACGGAGAGGAGGGACGTCACGGCTGCTTTCTCAATGGCTGGGTCTGATTGGGATGATTTCAGGAGTTTTTAGAAAAAAACATACTTTGTAAGTGATCTTGCCTTGTATCTTTTATTTTTATTTTTTGGCCACTTTTGCCCTTTTCCATTTTTTCTCCTCAGTGTTACAAAATGTGATTGCCAAATGAAAGGGAAACACATTGGAAGTGTATGACATAATGACTTCATACATGCACACAGTGTGAAATGATTACCTCAAGGAAGTTAATGTCCCTTTCCCTTCAGATCTACCTGTTGTATGCCTGATACTCTCTTGGAAAATTTCAAATATCTCTTATCAACTAGAATCACCCTGCCGCCCATCCGCTTTCCAGAACAGACCCGTAGTACTAGCTAGAAGATGTGCACTGACTTCGTGTTTCCATGTGTCACCCCATGACCCACCCTTCAGCTCCTGTTCATCCCTGTTCTACTCTCCATTTTTATGACTCTGATGTTTTTGGATTCCAAATATAAGTAATATCAGGTAGCGTTTGTCTTCCTCCATCTGGTTCATTTTATTTAGCATAATGTTCTCTCTTCCATCATTTTGCATTATCATTTCTATTGAGGACAACTGTTGTCATAGCTTATTTGCCTCATGCAAGCCTTCAACATACTTATTATCCTGTGGCATTGTTCTTTGCTTTCCTGCAGACATATCTTCTACATCCTCCCTTTGATGTGACTGAGGAGAGATGAAAGGAAGGCGTATTTGCTCATGTGGATTTCTACTTTCACCACAGAGTTCAAGTATTTCTTGTATTCCACCGATCATTAAGTTTGAATTAAAAAATGTTTGCATTCCTTTCTCTTATAATTTGTCTGTACAATAAATGGCACACCAGTGATCTTTGAAAAGAGTGATGTTGATATAATTATTTGGTAAATATTATCTGAGCTGTACTTACATGTTTTCTTCTGAGTTAATACCAGAGGTGATTGACAGATGATAGTTACAGTTTAAATGACTTATTTACCCAGATCAAATGTCTGATGTGCTTCTGGAATTGTGTTTCTTACTACATTTCCTAAAAAATGACTACTGCCATCGGTTCTAAAGCTGCCTTGTTCTCCTCTTCTATTCCTTCTCCCTCTTTCTTAGTTGAAGTTGCTAAATCTTGCATTTAAACGTAGCATCTTAGATTTCTAGCACTGTCTTCTTTTCTTTTGCTTTAACCACTTTTATCAGGCATTGTGTTCATATGTTTGGGTTCATATTATTGCAGTTATTCTCACTAACTGATAAGGAAACAAGTGATTCCAGAAGTTAAATATTCTGCCTTAATTTAACATGCTTAATTATTAGAAAATAAAAGGTTCAAAACTATAAATTTCCTATTTCCTTACACAGAGTATGTTAAGGATTCCATTTTATTTTTTTCAAGCTAATTTGGGCAGATAGTAATATAACTCCTGCAAATGTTTTTCTGGTTTGCAAATTCCTGGGATAATCAGAGAATTAAATCCTTCATTTTCAGAGGTGTGTGCCTTATTGTGAAATAAGAACAGTGAGAAGTTTTTATAATCATTCACTACTTAAAACTTTAAATTCATTAATAGAGATAGTCCCTACTTTGGTAACTTTATTTATTGCATTTCTGTCATTGCTGAGACAAAATACCTGACACCCAAAGTTAAAATGGAAGGAGTTTATTTGGCTTATAGTTTGTAGAGTTTTCAGTTCCTCATCAGCTGCCTCCAAGGCACGGATGACAAACAGGCAAGGTGGAGAAGACACAACATGGTGTGTAGAAGGGAGCAAAGGTAACAAGAGAACCTCAATAGCTTCTCCCTTCCCTTTTTATTTATTCAGGCCTCTGCACAAATGAGAAGAAAGTTAAACACTTCCAACATACAATGGCACAAGATAAACATTTTCATTCCAAACGTTACCAAAAGGGGGTATCAAGAATTGGGATCAAAGTCAGTGCAAAATCCAGGGAGGAACAGGTAGTGCCATGAGCTGTATCCAAGGCGGTCTGTGGCAAGTTGTAGACTCCGAAGAGCTTGGGTGTCTCTGCCTGGTGGCACTTCCTATTGTAGCTCTCATGGCTTTTCTTTTGGGCCAGTTCTGCTCATCCTTGCAGTGTTCCTTACACTGTCCACATTGTTGGCTTCTCCAAACTTTGAAGGTCTCCAGTACACCTTTGGCTTCACACTCACTGTCCTCTCAGGGCCACACTGCTTGGCCTCCCAGGACTTCTTCTGAAGTCTGAGTGGAAGCCTTCCTGACCCCACAGCTTGCATTCTCCATGCTCCTAAAACCTGCCCCACATGGGTGATGTTAAGATCTGTTGCCAGCTAGAGCAGTAATAGCCAGTCTTCCTTCTCCCTTAACTATAGGGGTCCATTGCATATGACCCAAATCCTGTGGTACAGTTTTCCTTAGCCACCATGTCAGAACAACTTCCCTCGGCTGCTGCCATTCTGGAACAGAATGGAGCTTCCTTCTCAAACCAAAGTCCTTCACTTCTGCAATTTTGAGGCTGCGAAGGGTGGAATCTTGCAGCTTCTTGTGATGTCCTCAGGCCATCTTTTCTGTTTTCCTCTTCTTTCTCAGCCTTCAAGACCTCTGCTGTATCTTGCAGTTCACAGCTTTACTGCAGCTCCCTTTCTGGCCAAACTCAAAACATTTGAAGCCATTCTGTTGGGCTTTTTGCTCTAGGTTCTTAACATAGATCTGGCTAAACATCTCCAACAGTAGCCATGGCACTGACTCGATATTTGACTTCCTTGAAATTTCTTCTGCAAGATTTGTTAGTCCACTGCCTCTAATCTCAGTCTCAGGCAAAATCTCTGGACATGAACAGAATGCAGACAAACTTTGTGCCAAGCCATAACACATAAAAACTAGAGCACAGTGGCCCATGTAGCCCTTCTTCCTATCAGAAACCTCCCAAGCCTGGTCTTTACTGGCCTTCTGGTCTTCTGAGCTCGACCAGAATGTCCCATACAGAGCAGCCCAAGGCATTCCAGTGCTTCTTGTGTAGCCAGCATCTCCAAATCTTTCCTAACTCTTCCCCTTCCCACAAGCCAATGCCAAAGGTTTTTGAGCCAGATGACCAGGTAATGTCACAGCAATGACCCCACTTCTCCACCACCAAATTTCTGTGTTAGTTATTTTTCTCTTGTTGCTGAGACACAGTTGAAAGAGAAGGGGTTTGATTTACAGTTTGTAGAGATTTCAGCCTGTAGTTGGCTGACTCCAAAGCAGAGTGACTGTCAGCAGAAGAAAAGAAACAACATGGCAGCCACAAGGCAGCAAAGGTAACAAAGCTTGATAGCATCCTTCTGTCCCTTTCATCTTATTCAGACTACTGGGACTAGGGTGGTGCCAAGCTAATCACTCACATGTCATGATTTAGTAATCACATGCCCTCAACCCCAGCATCACACATTCCAGGTTCAACTCTGAAAAAGAAAGTCCCACCTCATCCGCATGAGGCTTTGGGGGGGACATCTAAACACAAACTGTAACAGTAACTCCTATAATAAAATGAGGCACTCTGTGAGTGAGGAGGGAAGTAATTCACTCCTAGATGGATCTGTAACTTGTAGTCACAAAATTAAAGAATAGCTACAGATCATTTTCAACAATTTGATTGAATATAGATTTCTGTGTGGACAGGTACTCTGTATACATGACTTCAATGCAGAACATTTGTTGGGTATGGTTGAACTATAACCCCTGGGGATTATGGGTTTGTGTTGCTTTTACTCTCTCTTCCTATCACCATGTTCCTGCTTCTCATAACTGTTAAAGGTAGAAGGTTTATTACAATATCCCATAGCGAATACTTACACTCAACATATGGGTCTATTTTACATTAAGACAAGAGAAAAATATATATGTGTTATTTACCCATATCACTTCTAACTAGAAAATAAATAAATTAAGATGTGAAGTAAAATCCCATGGAATGAAAATAGATTGTTTGATGTTATTACTTGTTAAGTAAAAATGATAAGCACTGGATCCATGAATATAATTAAAATGGATGCATGTAATTAAAGTATGCATGTCTATCCTCCTTAAGTAAGCATATGCCTTCTATCAAATGAAAAAGTGGATCATTACAGGCAAATGAATTCTCTGTGCTCAGACTTATTTTCTACCTGTTTCGTGCGTTGTCATAGAAACAATTGACTTCATATGGGCTGACTCAACTACTCGGCCACCAAAGAGAAATGTCCCATTTTCTCTGATCTGCTGCTATGGGTGATATGTTCAGATTATGCAGAGATCAGAGGTTGTACTTAAATGGACTGGCTTTTCTTTTGTGGTTGTAACAAAATCGATAATTGTCTATGAAGGGTGAGGGCACTTTCATTTGGAGGTTTTGATTGTAATCTCTGTGTGAAAAACAGCATTTTAATAGCATCTAGGAGTTTCTTTGTTTTTGTTTTTTAAATAGAGGTAGATAATCTTTTAGTAGTTATTGGCATAAACATTTTTGTGTGTAACTTAGAAATTACCAAAAACATAAAAACATGAGATTTTTGAACAGTAAACTATTATAAAGACAAAAAACTCAATTTATTTTTCTGTGTCTCCTATTTTACAACACTTCACAGTCCTTCATTATATTGAGGTGGTTTGTTTCTGTGTGAAAATATACTTATGAAAACTGCTAAAATAGGAAGGAGTGGAAGTATTTTCAGATGAGTGTTAAGTATCTGATATTGTATTCTTCCAAATAGCATAGTAATTGAATAGAAAAAAATTGCTAGTTAAAGATTTTATACCTTTTCTATATGGATTCTGTTGGAAAGAAAAGGTATAATTATGTCAGATGAAGTCCCAAGTAATTCTTCATTATTTATAGTTCTGGACAGACTGAAAAACAATAAAAACAGGTCTTCAAATAACAAACAAATGTTACTCAGCATTAGTTTCAGTTTCTTAGTTCCAGTTCTTTAGTATATGACTTCAGTCGTCTGGTTTTTGAACTGATTTCTTCTCAGTAGACCACACAGACCTTGTAAACAGCTTTCTGCTCAGCAGGGAGGGCAGCAAGGCCGGAAGGTGGTCTGGTCCTCACAAGGGAAAACATGGGAAAGGCAACATTTTAGCTGTTAAAATTTCCCATTTCACAACTACAGCTATATTCCTTGTTTTATTTTTGAAAGTATGGTGCTTATGAATATATAAAGAGTGGTCTGACAAAGACTGCAGTTCAGTTATGACTAAAAGGAAGAATGTAAGATTAATGCATGAGTGACATTTTTCAAAGTGTGATTTAAAAAACATGTGGTGTGTGTTTAAGTAAAAAAAAAAAAAGTTAATATGGTAAAACACATATTGCCATGAACCCTCCTAAAATATTCCCCCTGCCTCGCTCACACTTGCCCCTTCATCTTTGCCACTTTCTGATAGTTCTGGACAGTCTCCTTTCCTGAATATCTTTAGTTGCTTTGTTGAGGCTTCCTTGATGTTCTGAATTGAGTTAACATCTTTGTCTTTTGTCATCATTTTGACTTCGGAGAAGAGCTAGAAGTTGTTGGGTGACAGATCCAGTGAATAAAGCCATGATGTTTTCATTTGACAGAAATTGGGAGAGCGACGCAAAGGATTGGTTCTGGCAGCCACAGCTGGAATTTTCCTGTTAAGCCATCTTTTGCTTGTTAGAGTTTATTTAATAAAAATAGCTAGAAAGGGAAATGAAGCACATGAAAATCTGAAGTGTGGTCACTCCTTCCAACCACAACACCTTCTCGGTTATATTTTCAGTCTTCCAGTCATTCACCTGACTCAGGCGATTCGAGATGATCTGAAAGACAAAGATCCAGCCGCTTGACTGTTAGCTGTCTCGGTTCTATCACGGTGAGTGTTGCATTTCAAGAATACTGAATCTGATTAGTGTAACATCGCATGCTTGAAGCTTTTTGGAAAAGTGACCCAACATTCATGCCCTGCACTGCTACTCACTTTAAAAAAATGATTCGGTCCCTGTGAGTCTGAGTTTCTCCTTTACAAATCTGAAATGTTGGCAGCCACACTATTGTTCTTGGCTTAAAGAATGCCTCTCGATT
>PVIC010050257.1:0-12867 GCA_004025085.1 Thryonomys swinderianus
AAAAAAAAAAATACCACCCAGCCACTCCCAGGCCTCTTTTCCAGAAATGATCACTTCAGAAACTTTTCTTATGGTAGCATTGAGAAGGAATGTTTATTGAGGTTTTTTTGTATTTGGGGGGTGTGCAGGTTCTTTGGCCATGATCAGATTCGGCCACCAGGCTCTCACCATCACCGCTCAGTCTTCCCCGAAAGAAGCCGGAGACTCGAGCTGCCATTCACAGCCTCGGGTCTGTTCCTTCCATCCCCAGCCAGCTGGGCCCGTTGTGGTGTCGCTAAGGGTACAGAGTTTTCCTCTGGTTTCCGTTCTTATGTGACAAGGCCAGACAGACTTGCAGACTGGGTCTGGGTGGCCAAGGATTCCCTACACAGCCGCACTAAGGAGCTATTCAGCTGAGTTCATCTTCACCACACTCTCGTGAGTCACAAGTACCTTTGGCCTAGGTGGGGTTCATTTTGAGAACCCTTTAAGGAGAGCTGGCTGGTCACACAGCGTGTACCTCAGCAGGGAGAAGCCAAAATTGGATTTTTAACAGCCTTCAGGGTTGCCTGGCATTTGTCACTGCAGCCATCAATATCGACATGCATGTCAAGAAATGCAGTATCCAAAATCTCTGTGGGTATTGATTGTAGAAAATCAATACTCTTCCTTTTTCAGATGACACAAGAGCTTAAGGGGCAAGTAAGACTCCCACCAGTTCTAAGAAGGGGTTTTCTGAGATTTAAAACGGCCAATGTCCCTCTGCCTTTTTAAGTGAGACCAGTTTGATTCTTTGAGTTTCTTTATAGTCAGGAAAGGGCTTGTCTAGTTATGTGAGGTGGAGGGACAGGAAGACAGACCTGGGTGCCGGGGACTGTCTTTGTACCCTTTGCAGGACTACAGTTTGGAAGAGATACTGGACATTATTTCCGCAGGTACTTTTGACCGTTACAAATTGTGTAAGAAAATATTTCTGGATATCCTTGGAGTGCAGCATCTGTGTCTCTGCGTGTGTGCGTGTGTGTGTGTGTGTGTGTGTGAATACTGCATAGTATAAATGTGTGTGATATTATGCAAGCATCTATATGGAGGTGGATGTGTATAATATATGTGCTAGTACAGAAAACTAATTCCTGTGTTCACGAGTAACATTGAAATAGGAATAATATCAACTGGCCATGAGGTGACACATCTGTAACTCGAGCTAATCTAAAATTAAACATGTCTGAGGATGTACTTCAGTATGTATGTCTTCTAAAATGGTGACAGGGACAAAGCAGCCCGTGGGCCTCCGTCTAAAGGAGCCACACACTGCGAGTTAGCCCCACCCTGTTCCTGCTACTTCATTCCCATGTTCCAGTGGGGGCCAGACCTATAGCTTCCCATCCCGGTAGAGAGAAGAAACACAAACTCCCAGCCTGAAACCATGTCTGTTTTCTTTGGCTGCTGTAACATCACTACGGACCAAGGGGTTTAAAATGGAAAATCTGTTCCCTTGCGGATCCGGAGTCCAGAAATCCAGAATCAAGGTGGGGCCTTGGCCTGGGGCGCTGGAGGCCGCAGAGCACCCCCCAAGCCATGGGTTTGATTCCTAGCAGTGTAAAACACCACTTTTTCCCAGTGAGTCCCATTCACGGGTTCCAGGGGTTGGGTTGGTGGGGGGGGGGTCTCTTGAGGGGCCACCATTCAACCCACTGTGGAGGTACAGCAAGTACCATGTATTAAAAATCCTGTGCTGGTTTAGTTATGTCCTGCTTCCTGATCTCCCATGTCTCCGGAGCAGAAAGTGAGTGCCCTGCGCACAGGGAACAGTGCGTCCTTCCCGAACCCTTTCTATGACACAGAGTGACTACAGCCAGCGCTTAGTGAGCACTGACTATAGGGCAGTTACTATGCTTGGGTTTTGGGGGGTCACTTATTTAATAGTCCTGACAATCCCATGAGCATGTGCTGTGCTTAACCCCCAGCTGACAGATGAGAGAACTGTAGCTTAGTAGTTAGAGAAACCCATATACAGTTTCTCAGTAAGGAACCAGCAGGGAAGTTTGAAGCCCAGAGACCCTGAGGCTAGAGCTTGGTCCTTTGTGACCCAGCCCTGCTGTCTGCAGGAGGAAGGCAGGCACTGGCTGAGTTACTGAGCTTTATTTTTCTCAGCATATGGTGTCCCTTGACGTTATACAGCTGCATCAGTGAAGTGCGCTTTGAAAATAATTAAATCAGTCTAGAAAACAAGTAGGACTCTAATGCATCAGGCATTTTGCTCTGTCTTGAAAGCAGAGAGGATCCATGCTGAGTCCTGAGCCCTGACAGCCCACTGGTGTCTCATCCCTGTGGTGACGGCGTCAGTCACCTTCCTGGGGAAGAGAAGGAGTCCAGCCAGGGCGCGTGCGCAAGGCTGCTGTCCCAGGCGCTGCAGGCCGGGCCCTCTGCAGAGAGGCCCGATGGAGCCGCTGAGGGGCCCCAGTTTGAGCCTGTGCTCTGCTCGCCAAGCCAGAAGCCTGGCACCCTTCGAGTCACCAGTGAGCTCCTTGAGAGCGTGCATGCAGGTGCCCCAAGGTCAGCAGCTGCCTCTCAGGGGCTTCAAAAGCTGCAGAGAAGCCCAGGGGTTCCCAGTGAAGGCAAGTATGTTGCCGCCCAGGCTCCTGTCATGGTTATCCGTAATGCACTTGGAATTTCCCTCTCACACACCCCACCCCAACCCTCCCAGCCGCCTCCTCTGCCTGGCCTGGCCTTGTGCTTGCTCGTGTGAAGTGGCCTGTCTGCGTACATGCTCCTGTGCTCCTTCTCCTCCCTGCGATGGAAAGAAATATTAAGGGAGCTACTGGATTGCCCATAAATACCCTTCATGGCAACACTTAGCGTTTAGCCATTACTGCCCAGGGTGGGGAGTGGAACAGAAAAGCAATTGGCATAGTTCTATTGGAGCTGAGTGGGACTGGCTCCTAAGTATTACCATCATGTTATAGTACAGCAGAATATTAGTGTGTCGTTCCAGATGCCCGTATGAGACTGTCACCGTGTTACCCTCAGACTTCCTTTTAAATACTTTGCAGAACAAAGGAACAAATGCCAACTGATGAACTTTTAAAGCTCGACCTGACAACATCAGAACTGGGACAAAAACCAGAACATGACAGAGAGCAGTAGCGTGTGGTGATGGAGAGCGGGAATGCGGGGCTGGGTTCGACCTCTTAAACAGCTGTGGAGGAAATGCATGCCAGATGTTCAACAGAGAGCCTGGCGCAGGCGCTGTGTCCCATAAGTCCTAGTGCCACATGGCCCTGCAGCACCAAGCTGTCCAATTTGACTGAGTGTTCTGTAACATTCTTGTTTTTGTTTTTGTTTTTGAGATAGTAGTTTTGTAGTTCAGGCTGGCTCTGAGCTCACTATGTAACCCAGGCAAGCCTCACGAACTCAGCAATCCTCCTGCCTCTGCCTCCCAGGTGCTGGGATTACAGGCGTGAGCCACCACACCCCCGCACTGTGGTACGTGGTATTGATTGCTGGTGGGTGTGAGTCACCACGCCCAGCATTGTATGTGGTTACCAGGATGGAACTCAGTGCCTTGCGCTTGCAAGGCAGGCGCTGGAACCATTGAGCTAACCCTCGGGCCCTTCTGTATCATTCTTAATAAAGTTGGGGTGCAGGGACGTGAGGTGGAAGTCCCTCGGATCCAACCCAGGGCCTCACACATGCTAGATAAGCACTTACCACTGAACTACACCCCAGTCCCATAGCGCGCTCTGTTCTCCCGTGAGCAGAACATCTAGGCTGGTGAGAAAGCTCTTTGCTCTCATTCCAAGCCAAGGCTCGGTTGAATGCTGAGAGGGGGTGGCAGTCAGTGCACTTCCTAAAAAGCTTTTGAAGAAGGTTCACGTCACCCCGAGCTTCCCTCCCCTCTTCCGCTGCCCTGCCTGCCCTTCCTTCCCAAGCTGTAAGATGCCTTTGATTCTTAAAACATTCCCTGTAAAATTGAGTTTGATGTGTAACTCTAGGTCTTAGAATGGGCTTCGAGCGCTTCTGGCATGTTTGGCTGAGAGGCGAAGGCTCCCTCCCCATTCCTGCTGGAGGTAAAAGCCAATCCAGGCAGCAAATTGTAACAGACCCGCCCTGCCATCAGAGGCAGCTCATCCAGCTCCCAGCCCCCTCCCCACCCAGGGAGTCCCCAGAGGAGACGCCTGAACTTCCGTGATGCATTTGTGGCTTTTCTTTCTTGAAGGTGACACAGCTGGCGAGCTACTTCGAGCCCTTGATCTTAGCTGCAGTAGGTGTCGCTTCCAAGATTCTGGACCATCAGCAACAGATGACGGTGCTAGACCAGACCAAGACTCTCGCGGAGTCTGCCTTGCAGATGCTGTATGCAGCCAAAGAAGGGGGAGGAAACCCCAAGGTACGGCTAAAGTGTGTGCTGCTCAGAGCAGTCTCTGTGCCGCAGTCAGGACACAAATGGGAACCACCCAGTATACTTCATGCATAAGCAGTGGTGAGGCTGGAGGCGCTGGTGTGTTCAGAGGAGCGTAGGAAACCTTAGCTTAGCATCAGATACTTTGCCTAAGAACCATAAATTTGTCATGTAATTTTCCTTTTGGCCAGTAATGCCGCTCAAGAAATGTGGTGCCTGGGTCAACCACCCCCTCCGCCATCCCCCCATTCCCTCATTAGCTGCACCACTGCCAAGATAGTCAAGATAAGTTGAGGCCTATCACAGAGAGGCTCAGTTGTTTTCTAGTAAGTGTCATCTCTGTTCCTTGTACTTAAGAGACTGTCATTTTATATGATTTTTCCCTTGGCCAGGTTATAAGAGAAACATATATTTAGTCTCTTGTGCCACTGAGATGCTTTTGGTGGGCAAAAATGATCGTAGTATATTCTCGGTGACGTTGGTCCACATTTTACTTTGAACTTGGTAACATGGCAAGAGGCAACAGCATATGTAGAGACACACATAGGCTTCTGTACAGATAGGATATCCTCCGGAAATGACAAGCAGTCTGAAACATGCAATCCTAAGGACAAGTCAGTAGGGAGACAGACCAAGCTCTCCTCTGTCGGGGCTCAACTTCCACACCAAGGGGTTTGGCTGTAGCTCTAAGCACCGGGGAGTCAGTGATGGTTTTTAAACAGGAATGATACGACCAATTTATATCCTTTCTTAGAGTTAGACACGTATTTTCCGTGTTCACTTTTCCATTAACATACCTGGCAAGGACTAAGAGCCGAATTCTGAGGATGGTAAAAATATTAAGAGCCGGGCACTGTCAGCAAGTTGTTCATTGTTTTTGGAATGATAAGTCTAGTTATCAAAGTGGTAAAGTAGAACAAGAAGGACAAAGAAGGCCGCCTCACCTGTCACGGATTAGCAACAGCGCCCTGAGGTCAGACCAACCCTTCTGCACCCCCTTCAAGTGGCAGAGCCCAAACCACCCTTCTGACTCGTCCGCTTGTCTTTGCTCTGAACTGTTTATTGCCTCCGCCTCCTCCTCCCGCTCCCCGAGGGTTTCAGTGCCAGCAGAGTACTGCTTTGATGTAGGCTTTCGCTGGATTGGTAGGATGTCAGCATATCTGCTCGGACTCCAAGCCAGAGCTGCTGAAGGAGCCTCGTGGCTGGAAGCGTACAGTCAGCTTCATGATGATCTTTTCTGCTTAGAGATGGGGTCTAAGGTAGTTTTCCACCAGTCTGAGCAGTTCTCAGTGAGTGGCCAGAAGTACCAGATGGTGTGAAGTAGAATGATGCAGGGATTGCTCCTGTCCCCTCCCCTACATTCCTCCTGACCTCTCTTTGCAAACCGCGATGGGCTTGTCACAAAGACGCCTGGGCACTGGAGTTGGCTCTCTTAGCCCCTCTCCTAAGAGGCTGGGGCCACAGACTTAGTCAATTCAGTTAGCATTTTTGAGGTAGCTACTTACCATGTTTTCTTTGCGGTGTGTTAGGTGTTACAGGTTCCCGCTTACAGAGGAAATAGAGTTCAAATGTTGTTCAATATTTATTGCAGTTCTGACTCAGTGAACAGTAGCACAAACTCTGGGGTCGGGGAAAATGAGATTCAAATCCCAGCTCTGCCTCTTGTTACAGATGACTCCTTTGTTTCCCCACCTAAACAATGAGGCCAATTGAGTCCCTCCCTGTGGGAGTTGTAGAGACCAATTGAGATCATACGCCTGGTATTGTAGGTACTTAAAAATAAGAAATCGTAGCCTCAGGGCCTGAGTTAATGCATTGTGTGTGTTACCGGGCATTTCCCTATTGAGCTTCCTTCTGCAGTTTCCCTGAAGTGGCCCAGGATGCCGGGGAGATGCAGAGCCTGGGTGTAATATAGTGGTCACTGCCTGGTGCTGGGTCACACGTCACAGGGCCAGGCCACAGCCTCCCCCTGGATTGCGTTATTATGAGTAAGGCACCTGCACCCAGGCCTGCCCATCCGAATTTCAGTGCACAGTGTTACTGTGAGTCTTTTCATCTCCGTGAACAGGAAGCCAAACCCAGGCCATTTCATGGTTAGCAGTGAAGCCAGGTCTTCCTGCCCCAAGACACTGGCTCCTTCCCCCGCCTTGCCACCAGATGAGGTGTCTTCCAGAGGGCCCAGCCCTGCCATTGTTCTGTCCCCTGCTCCCTCATCCTTCCCTGCCCCCACCCTGCACTTGGCATTGGCGAGTGTGCAGACCCGGTCAGAGGATCAGGTGAGTGCCAGGCTGTGGAGAGATCTGCACTTGGAGAGGGTTCCTCAGTGATTTCTCCAACCCTTTGGGGACATAACTTGTGAAATGACTTCAGTCTTTGAGACCTGCTATAGATATATTTCTCTTAGATGTACCTACATTTCCATAATTCAACATATTTGTAGAAAGAAACTCATAGTATATTAGGCAGTGTTGAGAGAAGTACATGTGTTCTGAATGTATTTTTCCTTTGTGTTAGTTTTTTCCTGTTAGATCTGTTTGCTTGTGTATTCAGGAACCTGTATCCTGGACATTACAACGTATAAAACTAGAATGTCATAATGCATTTTGTTAGCACATTGTAATTGGTCCTTTTACTTAACACTTTCATGTTTTCATGTTTAGCTTTAGTTTGCAAACAAATGTACAAAACCAGGGAAAGGGCGTTAGAATGTGTTTCTGTACTCCCTTGCAGAGATGTGCATTTGTCTTGCACATTTTAAGGTTACTCTCGAGAGAAACGAAGGATTCTCAGACCAAGCACCTCTAACACCTGCTAAGGGGGCACCTCTCACTTCGTCCTAGGCACAGCACACACACGATGCCATCACGGAAGCCGCACAGCTGATGAAAGAGGCGGTGGATGACATCATGGTGACGCTGAACGAGGCAGCGAGCGAAGTGGGGCTGGTGGGGGGCATGGTGGACGCCATTGCAGAGGCCATGAGCAAGGTGGGTGTGGGCTCCTCCATCTGGTCCCCTCTGTCCTTCTCTCCCCTACTGTCCCCAAGTGCTGTTCCCCACGAGCTTGCTGGCGCTTGAAGCTGACAGCAGCAAGCCTTCTCTTCAGGAAGGTTCCGTTTATGTACCAAGGTGCAGTCTTAACGTTCAACACATCATTCGTTCTTCATTGTTAATTCACGACCTATCTAAGCCCCTTATCCCTTCCTTCCAGTTTTACCTGTGTGCTAAAAAGAGAGAGTAAAAGTATCACTAGTGTCCTTAGGTGCGAAATGGGAATAATCAGTATTTTCTGCTTCTATCTCTTTGTCATGGGGACGACACCCCGGCATACAATCATGAAGTGATTCTCAAAGGCGGCTCCCTGGGACGCCGCTCGGGATTCGAATCGCTAGGAGCCTCTTAGGATGCGCATTCCCTGACCTGCTCGGTTGGGCTCTCTGGAGAATAGAGCATGGGACTCTCTGCTAGTATATTTAAAACTCCTCATGGTGCTAATGGGTAGTCACGTGCAGGAACCACTGCAGAAATACAGTGTGTGCAAACGCCCTCTGTGGGCTCTTCTGGATGAAGAAGAAACATGAGTATCGTCTTCTCATCTGGTAACCCATCACTCAACATGACGGGATGGTTTGAGCTCTGTACCTCCTGCTCTTCCCCCCAAGGAATGCTTCATGAGCTGTGTCACTCTGATATTTATTAGAATGAGTAATTGCTCATCAACATCTAATTGCCATCGTGTGATAGCACAGCAAGCATGTAGGCATCATCTGTGTTTTGAAATGTCCATTGTAAGATTGTGAATACATTAATAAATTTTTCTCAGGATAATAAGTAGTTTCTAGTTGCTAATTTAGAGAAGATTGATTGTTCCTATCTCCATAAAAAAACTGGTACCTTGAAACTATAATTAGAATAATTAACCCTAAACATTATGCAGTCCTGTCTCAGTGACAAAGAAACCAGCCTTGGCTAGATGGCCACGTGTCTCTTTAGGGACCTCGGCCTTGGCTTTGTCAAGTGACCATTAATTTCTGCTATGGGATTTTCATGCTTCAGACTTGGATACTTTGGCAGAAAATGAGTGAAATCCCCTCTTTGACAAGGCTGCTGGATAAGTGGGTTTGTTTGGTTTCCAGGCCATCAGAATACGAGCTTTGATGATCAGCCACATGTCTACCTAGGATGTCAAATAATAGAGTCCAGGGTTTCTTAGTGCAAATTAGAAAGTCACATGTTAATATTTTCTTCCAGGGAAAGACTGAGTATAATGTTAGGAAAATGTTCCATAAATCCCTGAAAAGTGAAAGTCAGTCTTTCTTTGATAGCCTTTGATCCTTAGGTACTGCTGCTCTCATACCATCCAGTGTCGGTGGGTAGTGACTGCTGTCTCAGCCCGGGATGTATGTGCCTCTCTGGAAGGGCTGGGAAATCAGTCTGGTGTTGCCTGGGAGCAGTGACTAGGAATGGTGGAAACAGAGACCATGGAGGCCACAGTCAACGGGTTCCCTCTAAGTTCTGTAAAATACATGGCTGGGGCTTCGTGGCTACCACTGCAGTCTTACTTACCCTCACCTGGCAGAGTCTGAGCGACATTTCTTTCCCATTTCCCCTTTTGCGGCCTGTCACTGGGGCTGTGTATCAAAGGGACACTGCAGGTCATGAGGGCCCAAGCACCAAGACATCAAGAAGCTGGCCTCTTCCATCTGAGTTGTGTTAATTTGGGTAAAACATGGGCACACTCATAAAATCACTGTCTGCAATTTTCAAAGGCAGTGACTCGTGAGCAGAAAAATGTGAGTGTTCCCAAATTGATTTGTACCTGGATGTAATTCTCAACACTTGGGAGCTTTTGCTACAGAGGTCCTCTTGGAGATACCCTGCTGCTGTCTTGGCACTTGAAAAATGGAAACTGATAGATTAATACGAAGTAATCTGCTTTTTCAGTGACCTTGGACAAGTCCCTCAAGCTTCCTGAATTTGGTTTCCCCATTCCTGACCCCAGTGAGATTCTATGAGATTTCCTAACACTGGTTCTTTTCTTTCTTTGTTTCTGCTCCCTCCCAGAAGAGCTAGTTATAGAAACGTTGCTACCTGTTCCACTACTATTTCATAAAAGAAAGCTTATATTAATATGAAAACCCTATGAAGGCTGTTATCTCCAACAAAGGAGTCCTTTAAATAAGTTTGAAACCCTGAAAAACACCGTTTCTTATCTTTCTTATCCTTCAACCCAGTGAGGCGATCATCGTGGTGGCTGGTAGGTGGTGACCAGTGGCAAAGTGTCTTAAGTTTCCTTCAGCTGAGGTACCCTGGTCTGTCTGTAGTTCTACCATATCTCATACGAAGGATCCCAGCACATTACTGGCACTTGCAGAATGCTCAGTTTATACTACATGAATGAATCCATAACTCCACCCTCACTCAACCAGCAGGGCCCCGTGCTGTGATGGAGACATTTGTCGTCATCTGTCTACCTGAAGAAGAGACCTGAAAACTCTCGTCCAGAGGTCGTGGCGATAGTCTGATGAAAATTACATCCTGGGCCGTGCCACGTAGACATGTTTCTTTTACTCACAGTGTCGCTCGTGCCACCTTGTGACATACGTCTCTTAGGAGAGCACCATCTAATGTGTTCCAAGGTCGCTTCTCCGTCCTCATTCCCGCCCTCTCCACACTCCTTCTTGTTAAGTTGGTACCGTCCTCAGTGCGCTCACTCTCCCCGTATTCGTCATCTCGTGTCCTTACTTGGAATAACACCTAGCCGCCGGTGGGACAGTAATAGTGATGACACTGAAGATGGTTGTGGTCACTATCGCTATTAGCACCACCGTTTTTATTATCGTGGTTATCTCTTACTATTCTTTGTGTAGTTCTTGACCGGGGAGAGTCTTAGCTGATGTTCACTCTATCCAGGCAGCGTCTCAGAAGTACCAGTTACATCTAAAGGACCTGGGCTCCTGCGGGTTGAAGTGACCTGAGGCGCACTTACAGGCTTGGGAGCCAGGTCTCGAATACAGGTCTCCTGAACAAGACATCTCCAGCTCATCAAAGGTCGCGGCCACAGTCCCGCTCTTTCCCACTGTCCCACTAAGTGATCCCACCCTCCTCTTAGTTCCTGTTGTGCTTAGAGTCAGGTGAGCAACATGTTACTGTTAGAGCTTCCAATTCCTTCTGTTCCTGACTTAGGTCAAGACTAAAGGCTCCAGGACATGGTGTCCGGGGCTGTCCCTGGAATCTGCCACCTCGTCGCCTCATCCTCCGCTGCTCTGACATTCCCTCAAGTCTCAGACTCGTTCATGCCTTCATGGGCGTGTGTAATATTCCCTCCGCTCAGGACACTTTTCCTGCCTTTATGTCAGTGACCTTGTCCCCATCTGGCAGAACTTTAGCTGAAATGTCAGTCTCTAGAACTCTCCCCACTCGTTGCATACAAGTCTGGGGCCTCTCTTTGCCTTTGACCCCCGGGTCTTCTCCATGATAGTGCATCTCCACTGTAGTCCTTACGATGGAAGTCGGGGAGCTCAGTCCACCCACAGCAAGGAACCTCTCAGGGCCTCTCCAGTTTTTAAACTTCATGATTCTAGTAAACAACACCTTTGTACCTCAACAGGCCTTAATAATACCCGGGTTCTTTTCCTCCCCTCTCTAGCTGGACGAAGGCACTCCGCCAGAACCAAAGGGAACGTTTGTCGACTACCAAACAACGGTGGTTAAATACTCCAAAGCTATTGCTGTAACAGCTCAGGAAATGGTAAGAAGAAGAGGGGCTGCCCTCCCTGTTGGGGTTGCCCTTCGCCTTATCGCCACCTCCGAGTCTTCCACTCAGGGCTCTGTGTTGGAGGGCTGGGCCACTGTGTTAGAGAGATGGGCCAGTTCTCGCATCCGGTTCCTCCAGGCTTCCTGCGTCTGTCCTCCTCTTGCGACCTCCCTGCCTCCCTGCGGTCTAGAAGCCGCAGTCCCTGGAGGTCCCATCTTGGGGAGACGCTCTGATCGGGAGTTAAGGATGACTGAGACTTGGGCATGAGGACAGAGACCAAGGGGAAGAGAGGACGTGCGAGAGTGAAGGAAGTGGATTTAAGGAGAAAAACAGGGAATATCCCATTCGCTTCTGTAAGGGCCAGAAGTTATTTTTATAGATTTACAGTACAATGCAAGAGAAGATATTTTGAGATGAAAGAGAACAGAGTTGAGGTTATATGAAAGAATCAAATTATAACACTTGGGCAGTAAAGTATCGCTAGTCTTTCAGGCAAAATAAAACTATAATTTTTAAGATTCTGACTTTAGAAGGCATGTCACTTTGGAAGGCTGTTTGTTCTGTTTTTGCTAAAATGTGATGGAAAGAGGAATGTATTGTAGGGACCCTTACATCTTAATGGCTTTGAGAAACAGTGACCACTATTGTAAAATGTTAAATTATACCGCGGGTGACAAATGATGTCTTCTGAAGAGTAGAAAAAGTTCTTACTGACTTTCAAAGGCTCAGATGGCACTGGGTAGAATTTTTTAAGATGCTTCACACATCAGCCTGAGTTGAGAAGTGGCCTGACTAGCGGGAGGGACCAGAACAAGCCGCCGTGTGGCTCTGGTCCCATCATGGTGGCCTGGGCACCTCTCTGACCAGTTCTGCCATATAATCGTGTGTCCACTAGAGGTTGAGCTTGGACCACAAAGGTTTCTTTGGCTGCTCTGTTCTCTCATGGAAACCCAGACTGTGCCAGTTGCAGGTGGGGATAAAGGAGGGGGACGGTGCACATCCCAGAGTGTTGTGACGGTCTAGAGGGGGCCCACGTGTGTCCTTGTGGAGAAACGCAGGGGACCGATCATAGGTCCCGTCCACAGCCATGGGAGATGTTTTCACATGGCCGCATGGCATTTTTGGAGTACTTCCTGGGCCAGGCTCTGCGCTGGCCTGTCTGGGCCTTTGGTGTCTGTGCTTCGAGAGGCCCAGCCTTGGGCTACCTGGATGTTCCTAGGACAGCTGGCTTGGTGCCTGGAGTTGGAGAGATGCCCACTTCCCCTCATAGAGTCACCCCAGAATCTTTGTGCTCTTGTTGGCAGAACAGTACACAGTGCTCAGTGTGTCTCCTGAGGAGCCACTCTTGGCTTGAAGCCTGTGACATTTTCTGGTGAACATGCCTTATATGGGACGGCTGTTCCTCTCCTGCTTCCGTAGGAATGGAGTCATTGTAACGCCCTTTGAGATCAGTGTCTTTATAGCCCTGGAGAGAAAAATGGTCCTGTTACCTGGACTGCGATTAGAGGTGGGACAGGAGAAAAGCCCCTTGAGGGAACAGGACCTTCTCTAAGTGATAGATTAAAGCTGCTCTTGTAAGAATTTAGTTACATTTTTATGTAGAGTGTAGAAGGAAAGCTAGAACTCACATGTTAGCTAGGCCAGATTGGATTTAGACGCATTATCCAAAGAATTAGCGCATTATCTTGGCTGTGAAATGTATGACATGTTCTTTTGGTTACAGTATTTGT
>PVIC010050258.1:0-12844 GCA_004025085.1 Thryonomys swinderianus
AAAAAAAAAAAAAAAAAAAAAAAGAGAAAGAGTTGATTCATTAATATGGAGCTGAGCTCACATCCAACATCAATATAACTTGTATTTTAACAAAACTTAAGCATCTTTTCTCCTTAAATGCATCTCCTTAAGGCCATCTTGCACTCCAGAACACTAGACTTAAACAGTAAATCACCAATAAAAAGCACAAAATGTGAAAGGCGTGACAGTCAGTAGACCACAGAAGGGACAGTTACGGTGTGGAAGTTGAAAGAAGAGTATTGCCTTCCTCAGCCTTAGCCGTCAACCTGTGCATTGAGTGCTGAGGAGATTTTTACTGTGACCGTGTCTGAGGGTGAACAGACAGATTTATGAAAAGTATTTTAAATTATTGAAATTCCACTAATCAGATTATGGTTGTTTACTTTGTAGTGCACATCTTTCAAGCCTTTATCTATGTAAATTTCTACTTATTTGTACTTTCACATTTTATGTACTTACATAAATGTTTGTTTATTTCTTAATAATTTGTTTTCCCTGGTACCGGGGATGAAACTCAGGACTTGCGCTTTTGAGGCAGGTGCAGTGCCACTGAGCTAAATCCCTGACCTATGAATATGAATATTTAGAACAAAAATAGTGCTACACTGTACTTAATATTACCCGCATGTTACAGTTCCTTATCACTGGAGCCAGAAGTAAAATGCAGAAATGAGTGATGAGAGATGAAAATAGATAGGCAAGTTGGAGAATAGAAAATGAAAGGGTGTCAGGGGTTGGAACTATGTCCAGGATTAGGATGACCAATCCTGAGATGAGGTAGATAACCATGGTCGCTGTGGACTCAGGGAAAAGAGACTAGAGCCACACTAACCAACATGATAGCTATTATCTGCCGTTTGGCCCCTGAGACCTTTGAAATGTGACTGGTTAAGGTATGGTGTGTTCAGTGTAGACCAGTTACCAAAACATAGTATGAAAAAATAGGTGAAATATGTCATCAATAATTTTTATATCAATTATACATTGAATTAATAATCTTGAAAAATCTTGGGCTAAATAAAATGTCATATTAAGACTGATCTCACTTATTCTTTCACAATTTTTAGTATGGCTCCTAAAGTGATTTCGAGTTGCACGTTTCTGTATGACAGCACTGAGCCAGAGGGCAGTGATGATACGAAAAGGGACAACATCAGGGGACAGGGGATGGTGATGGGGAGGGATGAGGTTTGAGAAAATCTTAGGGTCTATAACCAGTGTCTGTGTCTTGGCTTTGAAAGGTAAGACCAAGGAAACCATGAATGGCATTGAAGTATGTAGCTGGTGTTGCCAAGGGAGGGGTTCATTTTGGTGGCAGTGAGGGCAAGCGTGTTAGCCAGCTTTCCATTAGTGTGACAGAATACCCGAGAAAGCAGATTAAAGAAGGAAGGGCTTATTTTGGCTCATGGTTTCAGTCCCTGAGAGCAGGTAAAAGCAGGTAGATGTCAAGCTGTCTAGCTGCTTGAGCGAAGCTGCAGAGGTCAGTTTATGACTGAGAAGGATCTGTGAGTCGTCAGCAAATGCAGCCTTGAGAGAGGACAGTCCCAGAGTAGGTGGGAAGGGAGGAGTTGGCCTGAGAGGAGCATTCTGACAAGCACCAGTAGGGACCTGAGGATGGGACAGCAAAGGATCAGAGGCCAAGGAAAGCTGCTGCAGAGAAGAGGTAAGCGCAGGTGTAAAATGGACTATAAGACGAGGCTGAAAAGTATAATTTACACTTGTCAATTTAAGAGAGGTAGTAGAAATCTTCATCGAGAAATTTCTGTGCTTTATTACATTAATTATAATACTTAACATTATACTTGCTTACTTTGCACCATGCTTGGCACTATAGGTTTCAGACAGCAGCTCCACAGGGAACCTATTTGTTGTTGTACCAGTTTTACAGATGTGAATACTGAGGTCAGAGCCCTGCAATATCTTGCGCAGAGTCCTTTAATCAGTGCACCTGTAAAGTCTAGCCTAGAACTGTCTGACTCCAACCCCCACAGTCTGGCCAAAACTTTCTGACAACCCTTAGATCTGCTCTGGCAAGAAGTGGGTAACTTTGTCTTGAATTTCTCAGATCACTAAAAAACAAAACCAGACAAAAACCTGCCTTCTTTTCGTGCTGGGTTTTGAGGGAGCCTTGGTGATGGATGGCAAATTGTGGAGAATTCTGCATTCCAGGAGACTGAGATCAGTGAGTGTGAGCTGTGTGGCACTGGCTCTCCGGGCTCAGGCTCTGCCTCCTGCCCACACTATTGGTGTGGATGAGTCCCCACCTCCTGAGCCTCTCTAGCTCTGGAGGGTGCCGTCCCCTTTGTTTTTGCGCTTCTCATGACTTCTGCCCTTGTGGTCATTCCACTGTGGAGTCCCTGGGACCCCAGGCAAAGGGTTCCTGTTGTCCACCGCCCTGGGCCGGGACAGGCTCTGCGGCGAGGAATGCCGGCCCCAGCCCAGCCCTTCCCAGACTCATGCCTGAGGTTTTACTGCGATCGTCCACTTCCATACATGGCAGTGGTGCTTGCCAGCCTCAGCCAGAGTGAGTCGTTTCCCCACCTCCAACGGATACTCCTCGGTTCACATTTAAAAACCATCCTGATTGGAAAAGACACTGCCTTTAGCCACCCATGTCTGCAAAACAAGAACTTGGGCATCTCACAGGTAGAACAGGCAAACATTACAGTTTAGTTTCGAATGCTGTGTGCTATGCTTACAGCACTCATCTCCACCTTTGTGTTTTACAAGGATCTGGTGGTGTGAATGAGAAGCTCTTCAATCGTAAAACAGGCTTCAGGGAGGATGAGATACACTTTCTAAACACATGTGTGTATTTACATACATTAGCATACATATACATTTCTCCCTGATTTGATAGAAAGGAAATCTGGGTTGCTCAGCCAAAGCGCATCACTCAGACAAAATGAAATGTTTAAACCACCTCATATCTGGGCCTTAGATATAGAGCCATGACCTTAACAGGTATGGACTGTGAAATTGCCCTTGTAGAAGTCGAACTTCCAGTCCGTAATAGTTGACAGTACATATTCTGAAGTAGTTTGGGGGATAATGTGAATTTCTTAGAGGGCCAGCTTTGTTTGATATATAGTTTCTGGGACTCTGATGCTGGACTTTTTACCATATTATCTGGTTTTCTACTGCTACCACCTTGGGTACATTCTTAGATATGTCCCTGAATTTTCTCTTTGGGTAGTAATTAGTGGTGATCTCTGAGCTTCCTTATAGTAGATTATGAATTATTTCAGTGTCAATATTCAAGAGTTTTCAAATTCTGGAAGCACGGGCCGAACTCTGGTTTGCTTTTGGGGAATGGGTGAGGGGCGAAAAGCCTCCTGCTAGCCTGACAGTTTGCCCAGCCCACCCTTACCCAAACACCAGAATCAGTTCTTGCTGTAGATAAGATCTGACTCTTAAAAAAAATATGATACCTTCTAGGTCCTTTCCATCATGATTTATTTTGAGCTTAAAATAGCAATTCTCAAACTTTTTCATCTCTGTGCCCAGTCCCTTCCCCCACCAGCTCCCTATCTTTAATTGTATAAAAAGATTTTGAAATTCTTCCTTGATTCTTTATTGCCTCTGGGGAGAAGGGGTGAATGAGCACCAGCTTTATTGCCAGAGTCCTGTGATGTTGATCTGAATTCCTTCTCTTGCTCCTTTGCTAGTTAAAAGATTCCCTGCTGTGGCAGATGGATGTGGATTGAGAAGGCATTGAATTTGTAAGGTGGATAGGACTACCTTCCGAGTTAAAGGGCTTCTTTTAAGCAACTTTTCTCTATTCTTTAAAAAAAATTTTTTTCTCAAGATCAGGCTGTCATCAACTGGCTGTTTTGCCTTCAAGCAGGACCAATACTTGGGGCGAATTACTGCTGGCTCTCGGGCCTCTCATTACCCCCTCCAGGGACTGCTGGACAAATGGCTGTTATCACAGGGTGTCTGGACTGGTGCAGAGCGAAGGGTGGGTTGTGTCTGCCTGCACCGGCCCCACCAGGGCAGCTGGAACTGGCTTGGCTGAGTCCAGGGTCTTTAGCTGCTTGAGGAAGGTGGCAGGATTGTAGGCTGGTGGAAGGAAGAGAAAGCTGTTCTCCGCTCACTCTGTTTCCTCCTCTTCCCAGGTATGGATTTAGCATCTTTGTAAGAAACACAGCTCTTGACTACAAAGTACAGGGAAGGAAGTGCTGGGATCCAGTTCTGTTAGGTTTGCCTCAAGAGCTTGTTCCAAGTCAAACATCAGGTGGTGATTTTACAGAGTCTCCTGAGAGCTTTTATCAGTTGTTCACTGTTATGTCCCCAGCAGAGAGCCCTGTGCCTGGCACTGTACAGTTATATGTGTAACTATCACAAAATTGGTTAAATGCCTGGGATCCTCCCACTCCTGTGTCTGCCATAATGTTTTGGAGAATAAGTATAGTCTCTTATTCATTCCTACACACAGTCCATTTCAGATAAACATCCGTGGTACCTTTCACTCTCCCAAGCACCAATGTTCCTGATGATTCTGTCCTATGTCATTTACTGTACTCTAGTGCTTCCTGACCTAGAATGGTCATATAAGTGAAGCAATGCTGAGAATAAATAATCATAACACACTATGAACTCTTTTGTTTTGGGCTAGTGCAGCTGCCTCATTGTTCTGAACTGATTTAAAACGTTTCCATTTTGTAGTCATTTTGATTTTGGGGAAGAGCCAGAAGTTGCAAGTACCAGATCTGGTGACTAAGGCAGATGAGGTCACACTGTAATATTTTTTTTTTGAGACAGGGTCTCACTTTGTAGTTCAGGCTGGCCCTGAGCTCACTATGTACCCCAGGCAAGCCTCAAACTCACAGCAATCCTCCTGCCTCTGCCTCCCAAGTGCTGGAATTACAGACGTGAGTCACCATGCCCGGCTATACTGTAACGTTTTTAGAGCTGGCCTTTCAGTTGGATGGCATACAGCATCAATCTTCACCATATTTTTTAATCACACCTCATAAAGGCATGTATTCATTTGCTTTAGTTTTTTGGAGACAGGGTCTCACTTTGTAGCTCAGGCTGGCCTGAACTCACTATATAGCCCAGGGTTGCTTGGAACTCACAGAGATCCTCCTGCCTGTGCCTCCCAAGTCGTGGGATTACAGGCATGAGCCACCATGCCCATAAATAAAGACATTTTAAAAGAGAACTTCCTGAACTGCTTCAGAAAGTAGCAAGTATGGTGGGGCAAGGGTGTGTGACCTGAAGAAGATCTCAAAGAGAATTAATGGCAATGTATCTCTTACTGTAATATTTTTTAAGATCTTAAGCATTTACTGTATATTTTGGTCATACAGCTTTATTGAGCATGCTGTTTGTCAATTAAGTGCTTTGCATGTATTAACATATCCTCACATAGCCCTTTAAGTGAGTTACTGTTGGACCTAGTAGGTTTTCCAGTCATGCTTCAATGTTTGAGCCAGGATTTGAACTCTGGCCCTGGAGCTGTGCTGAACTACCTATCATCTGGCTGAGTCTGTCATGTAGAGGCTCCTTCTATGTGCCACACACTGGACTAGAGGTATTTTACATCCTCTACCTCACCTGATTCTCAGGAGGACTAAGTGTTGGAATCATTATGCTTACTTAACAGAGGAGAAAACTGAGGGCCAGAGAGATTAAAAGATATGTTCACCAAGATAGTGAGTGGCAGAATCTGCTGATCTTTTGGTCTTCTCTCTAGAACCTGCTTTTTCCCCCTGGACATCAATAATCATATCTGGTGGAGACCGTGGTGTTGGGCACATTGGCCACTTGGGCACTTCTGCGTGTGGCCAGTTCCCTTTCTGCTTCTCTGCTGTTTTGTAATATATATGTAGAGGAGAGTGAGGCATCTCATCAGAGGCTGGACAGATGGGCCCGCTGACCTTGGACTTTCTCCCCTGAAAACTAGGAACCAAATAAACCTTTCATTTATGAAGTGCCCAGCCTCATGTATTTTGTTATATGGCCTTCTGAACTTTTAAGCACCTAGAATCCATCAATCCTTTGTCTTTTAGTTAACCCAGCTCCTCTAAAACATACACATACCATCTCTCCAACCCCAGGGAGTGTCTCTGACTGCAAAGAAAGAGCCCTTTAAGCAGTCCACAGGGTAAAACAGCCAAGGTCTCAGGACCCCAAGGACTTTTCCACCCTGTGGTTTGCTGGCCTAACCTAAAGAGCTCCTAACTGACTGGTCAGCTTTGAAAATTAGCATTTCTATGAAAGGGCAGAATTGACCTGAGGGGGGTGTGTGTGTGTGTGTGTGTGTGTGTGTGTGCACGCATGTTTTTAAAGGCCAACCTAGAACTGTAGAACAGATGATAGGACAGCAAGCTTCAAATACCTGCTATCACCTAAGTGCATGAACCACACAGGGAATTTCCGTACAGGCCTCGGTGTGCTTATGAAACACAGAGGTAATCTTTTCTCCCAAAAGAAACCTGGTGCCTGTCCATTTTTCTCCAAGCAGAGACGGAGGACTGCAGAGCATTTCCTTAGTCTCATGTCTGTCCAGTGTGAGCCTGGTATGAGTGCCAATGAGGAGACGGCAGGAGGTGATGGGCAGGGCCACCCTGGCATCCCACCGAAGCAGCATGCTTTGTCTCCAGGGAGCAGCTCTGTAGGAGTGCTGAGTCTTCTGAAGATTCTTAGGAGATGTGAAATCCCAACCAGCTCAAATTTAAAATATCAGATTAGCCAAATGACATATGTAAGAGCCCAGTCTGTCCCAAGTTATGGAGACTCCTTTTTTTCTACTGGAGCTCAAACTTGGGACCTTGTGCTTGTGAGCGTTCACCAGAATGACGGAGTCAAATCCCTGGCTGGAGACTCTTGCAAATAGGCAAGAAAGTTTATGCTAAATGTGCGATAATTTAAGTAGCCATTAGAAAGTTTCAAATAGAGTTAGAAGATGGCTGGTTGTAACATTTAAAGAAAATTACTTGGTGCAAGTAATTGTTGGAGGAATTAGAAAGGGAAAGACTACCTAGGCAGCTAATGAGAGAGCATAGGCAAGGACGGTGACAGAGTGTAGGTATTGTCACAGGCTTGAAAGATACTTAATTTTTTTTTTTTTGAGACAGGGTCTCGCTTTCGAGTTCAGGCTGGCCATGAGCTCACTATGTAGCCCAGGCAAGCCTCCAACTCAGCAGTCCTCCTGCCTCTCCCTCCTGAGTGCTGGGATTATAGGCTTGAGCCACTCAGCCCACCATTTGTGGTTTGTAGTACTGATTGCCAGTGGGCGTGAGCCACCATGCCCAGTATTGTTGTATGTGGTTACCAGAGACGGACCCAGAGACCTTGCGCTTGCTAGGCAGGTGCTGGAACCACTGAGCTAAATCTCTGGCCCCGATATTTAATTAAAAAAATTATTTAGGATTTTGTTTAGTTTTGAGACAGGGTCCTACTGTATAGTTTAGGCCAACCTTGAACTGTGTAGCCCAGGCTGGACTTGAACTTGCAGTGATCTTCCTGCCTCAGCCTCCCACATGCTGAGATTACAGGTGTGAGCCAGCACCCCAAATTGAGACATTTTAAAGAAAAATGCCTTTAATTGTCCATACAAATGACGGGCATGTTGTTACTTATTGAGACAACCATTCCGAGAGTTCTTCTCTGGTGAGCCCTTTGGACCCTTGACTCCATTTTAGAAAAATCCATTATCATTTTGAACCCAATGTTTTCCTCCTAATATTTTTCACAGTTGGTAGATGTTTGTTATTGCTGGCTTTCAATTTTTTTCCCCCATCGTGGTCCTGGCCTAAAAGAAAATACTGACCTCATTGGCCACAATTTAAAAATTTTCTGATCTCCACCTAAGCTTTCTAGATTTTTCTATTGGTTTCATTTCTAATAGTAAAGAATAGGAACTCACTGGGAATCGCCAGAGAAGGATTGATATTTTTGAGGTGAAAATGAGAGAAGAGGTTTCCTTCTTCTCTTTCACCACAGCAAATGGTTGGTGTGTTTGCACAGGGACTTTTCCAGAACTGGATAATTTGCCAGAGAGAAAAGAAAAAAGGCTGTGATCATTTTTTGGCTATTTGCAACAAACAGATAAATCTACTATGCTTTTGGCTCTTTGCCATCTGTTTAACCGAACACCTATTGCTCAAAGCAGGATTTTTGGTCTCAGCAGTGAACAGGTGAGAAAGGCTACTATTTTTGCATAAATGCAAAGCAAAGCCTTTGCTGCTGATGGAGAAAAAACTTTTGGAGGTAGCCCTGGTACAGAGAGTATCTGTATTAAATTTTAAGCTTTGTAGTTGAAAGTATATTTGACCACCATGAAGTTTGGGGCTAATATGAGTAAGAATATGAGTTACATGGTTGGAGCTGAGGCTCACCTTATGGATGCTTAAACAAGCTATACAGCCTGGGTGATGTTTAAATATATTAAAATATATAAATGTCTATGGGAAGAATCATTGAGCTGAATTGACATGCTATTTTTCTCTTTCTTCTAGTCCCAGGTAACCACTAATCTAGTTTCTGTTGGTGTGAATTTAACTCCTTTTAAGAACATGGTGTAATTGGAATCATATAATATCTGTCTTTCTGTGTTTGGCTTATTTCATGTAGCACAGTTCTTCAAAGGAATATCTACAAATGTTTAGCATGTGTCAGACTTTTCTCTTTTAAGGCTGGATAATATCCCATTGTATGCCTAAACTACGTCTTGCTTATATGTTCTTTTGATATGACATTCATTGATTGAAATTTTAAAGTTCCTTTCAAATTTTGTGACTGTTATGAATTTCTGATTTTCCTTTGTAACCTCATTGTTTTCTGCCCTTAAACTAGGCCTCGCACATATGGATTCTTTAGGGGATAATAATTTAAAATTTATTACTAATGTTCTTTTGAAGAAAAGTCTATGGTTTAATGACAAGGTATTGTTACTTTTCAGTGTCTGAAGGCTGGACACAGCACCTTAGGAGGAGGTGTGTAAGCTGCAAAGAGCAGACTTATTGGTGGGGGGACCTTACCTAGGAATCCTCGCATTGAGGACCTTTAGGACAGTGATAGCAAACCTTCTAGGGCCATCAGTAGTACAGCCTGCTGAGGCACGTTTGCTGTACGTTCACCACCACTGTGTTCCCCTTGTGATCTCAGCACAGCCCTGGCCAGAGATCTCTGGAACCTTCATTTTCTGTCTGTGAGTTTTCTTGGAGGTGCTTGAACTTGGATAGTTAATACAGCTGGGAGTCAGTTTTTCACTGGGTAACTTCATGCAGGACATGTGCCTCAGTTGAGAGATTTAAAATCCACAAACATTTTAGTCAAGAGAGAATTATGATGTCTGAGAAGGGGCTAACCCTAATATTTACCTTTAGAAATTGACAGGTTATTTTAAAACAGTGAAGTATGTTGGTGGAGGAAAGGGGAGAAGAGGTCTAGCGCCTGCCTACCGCGCAGTAAATCCAAGGAGGCAAACGCGTGCTGTGGATTTATGGCCATCCCATGGAATTCTGTTTTCAAGGGTTCTGGAAAGTCCCCTGGGCTTTTGTCAAATTGGACAAGCAGTAAAGGGCCGATCCCTAGTAGTGAGGGGATTGGTCTGGGAGAGGCTTTGTGAGAGAAGCTATCTTTGACCTCAGCAGAACTGATTTTCAGCAGACCTGTTACACTGTGAAGTAGTCCCAAACTTTCTTTCTTTCTTTTTTTATTAAATAAAACGTTAATTGGGATGTTTTTTATTTTTTAGAAAAGATATTGAATGACTGTAGAGAATTAGAAAAGTATATATACAGAAAAGTCACCTGTAGACCCTCCCACCTAGAAGTAATCAAAGTTCTTATTTCACAAAGCAGCCTTATCTTTTTTGTGTGTACCCATAAGTTTAGAGTATATTTTGAGCATGATTCTGCATACGGATATATTCTCCTGCAAGATGATCTCACCTATATACCATTTCTATCATATATGCATACAAGTTTATTTAATACTTCTCTATTATGGGAAACTGAGGCCAGTGCCAAGCATTGCTGTCATAATCAGTGGTTTTAAACTTATTTCTGTGTACACTTTATGCATGCCTTTGGTTATTTTCCTAGGGTAAATTTCCAGAAGAATATTTTATGAGTCAAAAGTTCTATTGTGTCTTTAGTTTTTGTATACCTTTCATTTGTTCTTTTCTCAACTTTATCTTCTTTTTCAGCATCATAATGTCTTTTTCTCTTGTTATTATTCCTTTCAAGAATTTGTTCTGGGCCAGAGATTTAGCTCCTTGGTTCCAGCGCCTGCCTAGCAAGTGCAAGGTCCCTGGTTCGATCCCCAGTAATCACATACAACAGTACTGGGCATAGTGACTCACACCCACCGGAAATCAGTAACGCATACCACAAATGCCAGATTACAGGCTTGGTGGCTCAAGCCTGTAATCCCAGCACTCGGGGTGGGGGGGGGCAGAGGCAGGAGGATTGCTGAGTTGGAGTGAGTTGGAGGCTTGCCTGGACTACATAGTGAGCTCAGGGCTAGCCTGAACTCCAAAGCAAGACCTGGTCTCAAAAAAAAGAAAAAAAAAGAATTTTG
The DNA here is from genome assembly GCA_004025085.1 of Thryonomys swinderianus. Taxonomy (NCBI): domain Eukaryota; kingdom Metazoa; phylum Chordata; class Mammalia; order Rodentia; family Thryonomyidae; genus Thryonomys; species Thryonomys swinderianus. The sequence continues at coordinate 10,558 of PVIC010050258.1, forward strand.
TTCTGTTGTCTTTGTTTTTTGAAGTGCTAGAGATTGGACCTAGGCCTTACACATGCTAGCTAAGTACTCCACACTGAGATATACCTCCAGCCCCTGCATTTTCAATTTCTCCTTAGAGTTCCTGATTTTATTTGGATGCTTTTTAAAAAACTGCCCTGCAAACAAGCAAAAATGTACATTTTCTAAATATCCACTGGTCTCCTCTTTGTATCTTAAAAGCAACATTTTGCTGTTGTGTTACAAACTGTTTCTGCCAGCTTCATCTATCACTATCCAGTGTTCATTTTTCCTTAAATAAAAAGTTTTGTCAGGCCCTAGTTTTGCCCACAGACAGGGCATGTACTTCTTGCTTGGTTCTCCTCCCTGCCAACAGACTCTCCTTTCAGATCTTGGCTTTGTCATTAGTATAAATTATGTCACTATCTCCTGTATCTCCATGGTAGTGGGGTAGAAGCATCCTGGTAAGGAGTGTCTGTGTTTTCTTTCTTCTCTGTCGATGTGAACTGCTGACACAGAGGGAGCATGTGCGTAGGGCTTTTTCTTTGGCCCAGCCTTCACGCCAGCCATAAACTGTGACCGTGGCCACGCACCTGGTGGTCACATCAGGGCAAGCTCTTGCTGCTAACCTGTGGGTGCCTCTCACTACCCTGGGACTTCTTGTCCCATGCTTTTCAAATATTACTTTCTAAAGCAGTGAGACAGACCAAATTAAGCACCTGCTCTTCCTTGCAGGCCACTGGCCACTCTGATCTCTAGCACTTGTCCCTCCAAGTCGGGGAGCACGAGTGGGGTTCTCCCAGGCTCTCTGTCACTTAAGCTCTATGTACTCCTGCTCCTGCCTTGCAGGCAATTTTAAATCTAGCCTGTAGCCTTTTAAAATCTGGCCTCATCTCTACTATTTATATCTAGCAGCAATTCCTTTTCCTTCCTTCATGTCCTTATACCAAGCATAAATCTTCTAGGTTATTATTTAGTGACAAGAGACCAGCCCCGAAGCCAGCGTGGATCCCTCTTGTTTTTTTCCGCTGGGTGCAGCATTTTTCTTCCCTGGCTGCCCTGCTGGTAAGTGCTGCTCTGGGCTATGTGACTTCAAAGCCATTCCCCCAGAGGTGGCTGTCCTTAAACTAAAACTAAAACGAGAGATATCTCTAAGCTCTTTAAAAAATAATAATAATAGTAATAAAACACCCTGTGAATTCTCTGCTTTTCATGTGGCTCCTGGCGCTCCCCTGACAGTGTGAACTGTTGCGGGCTGCCAGCTCTGATTCCTTTGATGTCTGTCTCCAGGATACCTCCCTGGAATCTGTGCAGAGAAGAGTGAAATTATCTGGTGTGAGCGTGTGTGTTTGGGAGTGGTGGGGAGACCCCAGTAACTTTGTGGATGTGTTCGGAAGGAAATGAGCTTGAAATGGCAATATAACTCTGGCGGAACATATGTTCTTCTTGATTATGGAGATTGAATCAGTTTTTCTTTCCCTTTTACCCTCCATCCACATTTGTTCCTTTAGTTTTCATTGCATGGTGATCATTGCCCAGAGATCGGCTGGAGGTTTCCTTGTTTCCCAAGTTCTTCAAAGCAGTCATGGGGCACTCTTGACAGCTGATTCCGTTTGCTTTGGATGTTTTCCTCTTAGAATGCTGGGACTCTTCTTTTTAGCTTGCTTTTTTTCTCTTCTTTTTTTTTTCTTAAAAATCATGCACTTTTTTTTGGTAACACAGAGAATTTGAAATACAGATTGAGTATCCCTGACTCAACATACTCAGGACTAGAAGTGTTTTAGATTTCAAAGAGTGTTTTGGATCTTGGAATATTTGCCTGATTTTAACTGACTGAGTTGTCCTATTATAAAAACCTGAGATCTAAACACTGTGAAGTCTGAACTTTGCCGGAAAGGAGATGCTTATAATGTTTCAAATGTTTGGATTAGAGATGCTTAACCTGCATATGAAAGTAGGTATACACAACAGTAAACATTAATATCTTCAATCCCTATATTCTCATCTTCCAGCTGTAGCATGATCAACCAATCTTGTTTTATCTGTACTCACTCAGCTGCCCTCTAATATTTGAAGCAAATCCCAGACATCATGTCATTTCATTCATACATATTTAAATGTGTATTGATAAAAGATAAGGATTTGAAAATAACCAATAGTGTTATCACAAACCCAAATTAATCCTTCCTGTCACAAAACACCCATGGTTCAGATATTTCATATCTTATTTTAACCTATTTTTATTGCATACATTGAAGGTGTGTACACACACAGAACACACACACACACA
>PVIC010050259.1:0-12851 GCA_004025085.1 Thryonomys swinderianus
TCTCACCACCCAGCTCCTTGAATGGGCCCTGTGTGTTAAGTCACACAAACTGTAAACACTCCAAGCCATCCCGGTGGAACCTGCCATCTCCCGAGAGGGACAATATTGGGCCTATTGATTATCACCCAAGAGACCAGGTTTGTCTTGGAAGCCTATAAAAATCTAAATTATTAAGCACCTATTTTAGAATGAAGTATGTATATGCATGTATTCATAGTAAAATCAATTAATTTTAGTCAGTTGAGTGGTACTGCACTCCAACACACAGCTCGCGAGTTTCCTTAATCCTACCTATTCAGAATCTCTCATCTGATAAGATACAATGCATATACCTTTGTAATAAATGTGAAAGAGAGTCTTGCTAAGAAAGGTCAGCAAGTGGTTCAGAAGCCCCTTTGGCTTCTTTCTGCTGTGGCACAGAGGCACTGCCCTATGAGCCCTGCCACTCTTCACGGGGAGATAGTCCCATTACAAACATCAAGTCACTGCTTGCTGTATAAACTTTCCTCCTGGAGTCAAGACTTTGAGCACCAGGCACCAGGCAGCTTGTGATCTCCAGGAAGGGAGAGAGGCAGTACAGCCTTGAGCACCTTGTGCAGATGAGGCCTGAGTGGGCTGCGAAACATGTTGTCCAGGGGAATGGGCAGAAAGAAGTGTGAGTGACAGAACCCCTGCTAAAATGGGAAGGAAATGAGAAAGTTCAGAAATCAGAGTCCTTTGAGGAGTAGCATAAAAGGGAAGAAGCAAAACCCAAAGCTAAAAGATACACAGTGATGCAGGAGATCTGACCATAAAAGACCCAATTCAAGGCCAGCACTTTTGAGACGCAAGAAGAGATGATTATCAAATTGAAGTCTGAAGGCAGGAGAAGGTTGACGGCTAGCTCAAGTAGGGGGAGTTTCCTCTCCCTCGGCATTTGTTCTACTCAGGCTGATGTCATGAGACCCATGTATTTTAGGGAAACCAATAAGCTTTATTCAGTCTATTGATTCAAATATTGATCTCATCTCAAGATGCCCTCAAAGACAACTATCCAGGAACCCTATGGCCCAGTAATATTGACAAAGCTATTTACACCAGGGGAGGAAATGCCTGAGCCCCTGTGACCTTGTCCTCAAATGAGTAGAAAGGAAAGACTTGAAATCATACCTCCAGAGCCTTCATGGTTTTTTGCAGTAACTCTTTGATTTAATAAATGAACATACATTCATATTCTATGTGTTTCATTCAGTGACCGGACACACATAAAATGGTGGTCCCATAAGGTTATGATGAAAAATTCTTATCATCTAATGATGGCATGACAACATCATAACATACACAGTATGACAAATCCTTTGTGTATTTGTGTTGATGTTGTTGTAAACATACTTACTGTGCTACCACTTGTATAAAGATACAGTACTTACAAATAAATATGACATATGGCACTTGATAATGATTAAAAATATATCACTAGGGCCAGAGGGTTAGCTCAGTGGTTCCGGCACCTGCCTCACAAGCACAAGGTCCTGAGTTCAATCCCCAGTAACCACATACAATGCTGGGCATGGAGACTCACACCCACCAGCAATCAATACCACACACCACAGTGCTGGGCATGGTGGCTCAAGCCTGTAATCCCAGCACTCGGGAGGCAGAGACAGGAGGACTGCTGAGTTCGAGGCTTGCCTGGGCTATAACATAGTGAGCTCAGAGCCAGCCTGAACTACAAAGCAAGACCCTGTCTCAAAAAAAAAAATATATATATATATATGTATATCACTAGCCATTGTATTTACTGGACTGACATTTCTCATTATTTTAGAGTGTATTTTTCTCTTTCCATAATTTTAAATGTTTACTGTAAAACAGGATGCCATGTTATTCTACCAGCAGGCTCCTATATCTGTGTTTATCGAAATTCTGGAGCATATTTAGAGGTTATGTCAAGAGCATAACCTAAATCATTTAAGTTTGAATAAGTAGAGATTAACGGGGTAGATGTTATGAGGTCCACAATAACAGTGTCACTTTACCAACACATTTTTTGAAATGTAGTCCTATCATTAAGCAAAGCATGACTATATTTAACATTCATGAACCATGAAGCATTCTAATAAAATGAATTACTCACCTCCCCAACAAATAGAAATATAGAAAATGTAAATGAGCTAAATATCATCTCACTTTTATATATGCATATTATATGTTGTTTAATGGGGCAATTAAAAACACACTAAAAATTCCTATATAAAGCTTTGTTTCAGGGTAAGGCTGTCCCACAAAATAATGAAATATGTGCTCAGACATTTAGAAACAAGCTCAGAGCAATTTCAAGGAGGCCAGCAGTTTCTAAATCAGTGTGCACTTTACTCCAAGGTGATTCTGTGGGCAACCGAGGGAGACTACATGGGCCTCCTCATAACACTGCATAAGAGAGTGTTATTCACATCACTCCTTGAGTAAAGCTAGCTTCACTGATCCATCCATAGCCATAAAGTGTTGGTCATGCCACTCTCCAAACGCACATTATTACCACCATTATGTACTTGAATACAGATACTAGCCAGGGCAAAAAGGTTCTGGCCAGGGTCCTTAATGTAGGATTTGTTTTTCTTCATGGAGGAAACGTTGTTCAAAAGCATATAATAAGCCCTTACTTTAAGCAGTTGTGTGGCTAGGGTTCCTGGAAACAAGGAAGTCCACACTGAGCTACAGCCAGCAGGAGTAGACAGTTTCCTGAGAGAGTCGTGAGGATTAATCATTTTCTCTGCTCTCTCTGCCTGGCTAATTCAGGCATTCCAGCACAGTACATTTCTTGGTGGACATCAGATGCTCAGTCAATATTTTCTGAATAAATGCATAAGTTGAGTTTGAAAACTCTGAGTTGTAAATAACAAATATTTAGTTTTCCTCATTTTTTTCCATTCTCACATCCTCCTCAACTCAAATGTAAGGCTCTTGGATCTTAAGAAAAGATCCAAGAGATTCAAAAGTGTGCTTTTTGGTTTTTTGTTTTGTTTTTTTCTTTTTTTTTGAGACAGAGTCTCACTTTGTAGGTCAGGCTGGCCCTGAGCTCACTAGGTAGCCCAGGCAAGCCTCGAACTCAGCAGTCCTCCTGCTTCCTACATGAGCCAGCATACCCCGCATTGCGATATGTGGTACTGATTGCTGCTGGGCGTGAGTCACCATGCCCAGTATTGTTGTATGTGGTTCGCAGGGATGGAACCAGGGACCTTGCATTTGCTAGGCAGGAGTCGGAACCACTGAGCTAAATCTCTGGCCCTCAAAAATGTGTCTTTTAATTACCATATTCAATGATAAGACAAGACAGTTATTTTTTTTCCTGTAACAGGGAAAATATCCATTGCATCATTTGTAATATACTAAACTATGATATTTCAAGACTCTCTGGTTTTGAAATGTCACTGTTCATAAATGAAACCATTTCCTTTCAGCATTATTTTAAGAATCTTTCTCCCTGCCCCCATCCCACCTTGCAAATACTTCAGAAAGTCACAGGGAAATCCTGTTTTAGAAAAATGTCCTTATCCAATGGCAATAATATCCAAGGTTGCCCCATTTTTTAAACCACTTTCATATTTTTAGAGGAGATTTTTCCAAATAAAAGGTGGGAAAGACTTATAAAAGACTGATTTGGGATTATTCCTGAAATGGACAGATAGGGAAGCATCAGCCATGTACCAGATCATCCCAAATCCTCATAGCTATTTATCAGTCACCGTAGTGTGAAGGTCAGTACATAAGGCTGAGCTCAGCTGGGTGGTTCTGTCTCGGCCCGGTGTGACCCTCACTGTTGGCACTCATGATTCCATGGGAACTAGCTGCTTTGTGATGACCTCTAGTGGGACTCCTGGGATGACAAGGGCACTTTCCATGTGACCTCTCGTTTTAGAGAGTTCTAGTCCAGTTTAATTACATGAAAATCATGAGGGCCCAAGAGCAGCAGAAAACCAACCAAAAGCACAAGTATTTTTCAGATCTCTCCTTATATTAAATCATCCCATAGCCCAGCTCCAAATCAGCATGGGCTGCCCAGGTATATGGATTAGGGAAGCTATGAACATGCAGGGGTCCATGGCTGCAACAACCAACCTTTTAAAATGTGATCTAAGACCTATAGCAAGGCAGAAGGCCAGGCTTGTCAGTGGGAAGGTTCTTCACTGGAGACTGAATGACTCAGGAGTCTGTCCTTCCAGAGCTCTGACGTGTAGCCCCACACCCCCACCCACACATGTCCTTTCCCACCTCGCCACTCCTCACTGAATCTATTCATGTCTTTGTTATTGCTTGCTTTCAGTTATTTTCCTCTTCAAGCAGGCCTGCAAGTGCCTGGCAGACGTGATAAATGAGCTTGACTTCCCAGAATGTGACGGTCCACAAACAAGCCAGAGCATGCATGATGCAACGGTTTCCACGGGACAACGCAAATGCTGGAATGTGCCGTGGGGTTGGACAGAAGTCATTGCTGCAGGAAACAAAATACAGTTTGAGACCAGCATTTTAGGCTGCAGATAGCTTTGCTTAATTAGAAGAATAAGCAAACAGTTACCCTAGGGTAGCTTCTGTATTGTTTCAGTAGATGAAAAATGTATAAAAGAAAAGGTTGAATGCAATTAAACAACATTCACTGTGATCTGGCTGTCTGGTTTAGTTCACTCCAATCATGTAGAAGTAATAAAAAAAAGCTCAGAGGCCAGCAGATGCATGGATTGCCATGGATTGCCACTGTAATGTGATAAGGACCCTTGATCAAGGGAAGCTTTCTTACAAAACAGAATTTGAAGCTTCTGGTTACCAATGGATTTACTTATAGGGAGACAGGAGTTCTAGCCCCCAATGCTGCCTCGCAACATAAAAATATCAGCTAATCAATGAAAATGCTGGCATAATACAGATGAAATAAAACATTTAAATATTCTTGAAGAGCTAATCTTGTAGGAGATTACAACGTATAAAAAGGAGAGTCAGGTGTTAACACCAAACACACACAAAAAAAGCAGAATACCATATTTGATGTTGACTGTGTAATAGCACTGTCCCTGGAACTTTACACATATGATTAATTCTTAAAGCTAACGGTGAGGTGATTATGAAAATCTTGAACTGTGGGAAAGGGAGCAGCAGTCGATTAGGCCTCCAAATAAGGTATCCAAACATATAAAGACACAAAGCTGAAAACATTTGGGTCCTGCACTCAAACTCAGGCCTCCTTGACTGTAAGCCTTTTGTTACCACCTCTTATAATACAAGGCAAATATAATGCAAACACATCAGTGGCATTCACTTAACAAGATTGAGTTCTGAGTTAGAACCAGGCCTAGTTGACAAGAATGTGAATAAAGTCAATCCTAAGGAGCTCAGCCTGACCAGAGGAAGGCAAAGGCATATGACGCTATATGGTCAGTACACAGCTATGTTTATACCAGGAGCCTATGCATAGGGAATATGTTAGAACAGAAGCAAAAATGAGCATAGGCAGTTTTTCTTTTTTTGTTCTGAATTCCATCCTGGCCACTTCTTCCAGCCTTTTCTCTGAAACAAAGAGAATATTTCTTTTCAGGGACAGCCTTGGGATTGCCAACCATTTTACAAATATATTAAATAATGCCAACTCACAGTTCTTACTGCCTTTGAAACCTAGAGAGGGAAGTAAGAGAATCCAAAATCACCCGTCATGACTACTTTTAAGATACCCTCTCTATATAAGTTTGTTCTGTTTTTAAAAGAACTTTAATGATTCTTGATGTATTCAGGGCTTGCAAGGGAATAGATTTAATTGAGGACTTATAGGGCTATTTTATGAACTTCACCCAAAAAGTCAATCTCAGAAGTGTGTAAGAGATCTGTTCCACATGCTAGAGACCCAAAGAATCCAGCCAAGTATCTGGATCCCACAACAACGTCCTGCACAAGTCCGGCAGAAAGCCAAGAGCCCATGGCAGTGTCTTATTCAAGTCTGTATCAAAGATCTCCACCAAGAAGGCCCAACGGCCAGCAGTGGGAGCCAGAAACTGTGCAGGCAGGGTGAGGGATCTGTGCCAGAAGGCTGACGGGATCTGCACTGGAGCCAGGAAGGGAAGCGCCAGGGGAAGGCCAGAGCTCCCGAGAGAACACTCTCACTGACAGCAAGGACCTGAGCTTCTCCTACAACAAAGGCACCCAAGTTTGCACTGGGAAGAGCAGCTGTGGCACACTTCACCAGGAAAATAACATCAGCCAATCTTTCTCTCTCGTTCTTCCTTTTTGCCATTCTGGCAATAATCCTCAGATGGGTCTTCCGCACCCGGAGCCACAGTGACTCAGTCCAGGTGGGCGTTCCCCCTCAAGTTGCCCACTAAGTGATCCACCACAATTCTTACTTCATTTGATTCTTCTACTGTCATTCTTGTGCTATCATCATTCTACCAATGAAAAAAGAAATGTAAATTAAAATTCTCAGCATATCTACATTGGTTCTCTAGGGACAACATTAAAAAAAAATAGATGACCAAAGAACAGAAATTCTTAGATGCTACATGGCCAAGATCAAGGTGTTGACAGGTAGATTTCTCCTGAGGCCCCTCTCCTTGTGCTGTGGAAACTCACCTGACTGAGCCCTCACATGGCTTTTCCTTGGTTCCTACACATGCTGCTGCCTCTCTCTGTCCTATCTTTGGATTAAGGCAATGCTAACAGCTCAGTTCTAACATAGCTACCTCATTAAAGCCCCTATCACTACATATAGTAACATTCTGAGGAAATAGGGATTAAAATTTCAATAAATTAATTGGGGGAGGACAATTCAGCCAAGAACAGGAACTCAGATGTAAAGTGTTAGACAGAGAATACAGTCCTGTTTCCATTTGCAGTCACCAGCCCACTAAAGCAAAACACAGTTATCTTTTCTTTCCAGCACTTGTTCATTGCTTTCCTCTAATCTTGGTGGATCTTGACAATGGCATAACTAAGAAAACCTCAAACTACTGTCCCCTTGTATCTAGATATGAAAACTGCCTACTTCATGGAGCTGTTCATAATTCTTTTTGATAAGGGCATCTTATTACAGTTCAGAACAATTCTTCCCCAGTGAAAATCCTAATCCTATCTCACTTTCTGTTTGCAAAGCCAATGTAGATTTTATTTTCTCCTGTTGAATATGTGTAAGCTCTCAACTCTACCTTCTCATATCTTCTCGAGACACATATAGTTCCAGATGGTGGTGTGAACCAGACACAAAAGAATTCCTTTCTTTTTGGAACTTTTGTTGTAGTTTAGAAATAAAAAAATACATAAATAAGTAGTTAATTAAGCTAGATTATTTGTGTGAGGTGTGTGTGTGTGTGTGTGTGCGTGCGCGCACACGCGTGCGTTGCTAGATTCAAACCTAGGACCTCAGCAAACTAGCAAGTTCTCTGCTACTCAGCTTTATCTTCTTCTCCCCCAACTAGACTATTTTATTTTAAATAGTTGCAACTAATGAGAAGAAAACAGAGCAGAGGAAAGGCATGAATAATGATGCATGGGATTGGGAGTCTAGTTCCACTGGCTATGAAAGAACTCTATAAACAAATCAGTTTCCACTTGAATCATGATAGGATGTTAGCTTTCTGAAGACTGGAAAGAATGTTTTCTTCTCAGAAGCAGTGAGTGTGAACACTCTGAAGCTTGAACAACTTGGTTTCAGGACAGAAAAAGGATGTGACTAGTGCATAGCAAGTGAGAAGAGCAGAGATAAAATTTAACAGGCAGCAGAGTCCTAACATCCTGGTGATTTGCAGTGAGGATACTGAGAACTACTTCCCATTTAGGAACACACATCCTTGGATGGTGTCTAATAAATGTCTTCAAGTATCAATTAAATGAATCCTGCTTAGGACTCGATTGTTTTGGTAGGTTCAGTGAGTAAGCCCATGTGAAAACAAAGAGATCACACCTATAGTTCTATGTGGTCTTCCTTCCAGTTAAAGATTAGTTTTTTAAGACAACCTACAATAAAAGAAACAAATTTTACCATCTGTGCCTCAGATGAAGGATTACTACCTAAAGTATATAAAGAACTTTAAAAAATCAGCCCCTTCAAATTTAAAGACCCAATTCAAAATTGGACATCTGAAGTGAGCAGATATTTTTCAGAGGACGAAGTAAAGGCAGCTAAAAAGCAGAGAAAAGTTCAAATCACTGGTCGGTTGAGAGATACAGATGAAGACAACACTGAGATTTCATCTCACTCCACAAAGAATGGCTGCTGTCTTGAAATCAACTGATGACAAATGCTGGCAAAACTGCAGACAGAAAAGAACACATCTCCACTGTTGGTGGAAATGTCGACTGATACAACCACCGCAGAGATCAGTGAAAAACTAGGACTTGAGATCCCATTTGACCCTGCTATTCCCCTGCTAGAGATATACATGAAAGAATTAGAACAATCACATCATAGCGATATATGTGCACCCATGTTTAAAGCAGTTCAGTTTGTGATAGCTAAATTTTGGCAACAATCATCAAATACCCAACAACTGGTGACTGGATAAAGAAGATACAGTTTTTTCTATAAAATGGAGTATTACTCTGCCATAAAAATGATAAATTTGACTCATTTATGCTCAAATTTGATGTACCTTGAAGACATACTCATAAGTGAAATAAACACAACACAGATAGTAAGCATGAAAAACTGAAGATGTAAATGAGGGCCAGAACGTAAGATAGGTATTGTGAAATAGGAAGCAAATGTACAAAAGGAAAAGGGAAAGGGCAGGTAATAGAAAATAAAGAAGGGGAAAAAATTTGAATGTAAAAAAAGGGAAACAAATCTTGCATGTATGGGTGAGGGTTGTAGGAGAGCAGAGAATGGAGAAAAAATAAGAATCAAGATGTGTGCTGTACAATTTCTCAGTGCTGGATGTGATCATAATATATGTATAAAATGTACCGTTAAAGTCAATTTTAAAAAGGTTAACTTTTTTACTCAGTTGCAGAGGTCTTGATCAACTAATTCCCCATGTATTTTATTTATTTATTTATTTATTTATTTATTTATTTATTTATTTATTTATTTATTTATTTTACTGGCACTGAGTATCAGACTCAGGACCTTGAACTTGCTAGGCAGTCGCTTTGTACTGAGCTAAATTCTCATCCCTCCGCATGTCTTTTAAATTGAGTCAGTTTTTGTTAGTACTAAATAATTTAACATCATTATATTTTTATTAATTAATCAAAGATATTAACCAAAGGATATTAATCATCTTAATAGAAATAAAACCTCTTAAATACTTGATGGAAACTATTAGGTTTCCTCCCTAGTACAAGATGCAAGTGCCTGATTTTATGCAAAATCTTTTCTCATAACTGGAATAGCTAATGTGATTATGTATCTTAGAATTGAAATATCTTTGGAACTTGTGTGACCTTCACTTCAAGCTGGGCTGTAATTCTGTTTGGGAGGGGAATGTGGACACCAAAGTACTATTTGGAGGAATAAGTAGCAGCATCTTTTCTATTCTTTTAAACACAAAATAAAATATACTGTGTAGCAGGTGTAAAGTTCTCTTTGCTGCACAAGTGCAGCTAGAGAAAATTAATTTCCACATTGAGGATGGGATGATTCATCATTTTTTCTCTTCCATGAATCTTACAAAAATATTTATCCCTGAATATCCTGTAGAAGCAAAGCTTCAGGGTTGAGAGCCATTAAACGTCTGAGAAAATACTCGTGTTTGTTCTGCATATTGGAAACACACCTTAATCTTTTCAGTACTGTGAAAGAAGACTTTGCACATTATCTGTACTTTATTATTCTTATATGAGATCCTTTTTATTTTAACTCAGCAAAGAAATTTGGACGGGCCAATATGTGAGTCTTAAAGGACATTTAGTTTGGGAATTTCGTTTGAATTCTTTCAAAGCAAGGATACTGAAGAATAGGAAATAAAACCTTCCATTCTTAACATTTTAAATTCATTGCTGCTATTTGTTAATTCCGCAATTTTCTATTTGTATTTAGTGGAACAAAGAAAGAAAAAGTATCACATAAAACAGTGCAAAAGTAAACAAATTAATTGATTACCATTAAGTTCAAGAGCTGTTTCAGTGAGACTGCTTCTCATAAAAAAAAAAAATGAGGAAAAGCACATCTAGTAAGAATGACGAATTAAGGGCATATATGAATGAGGCTACCCGTGGTGTTATTTTCAGCATTGTTTCATATATCTTGCTGTATTTCTAATAAGCCTGGCTCACTGCTCCTTTTTTACAATACTTCTGCCAGCTTACAAACCAGCTTAATGGTTGAGGTCATCTAATTTCAATTTGTCCACATCTACCAGTGTTCAGTTATCTACCACTCGATGGGTCTTTCCTAGTGCTGTAGCACTCTAGGCCATGTAAGTGACTGTGAAAGCTAAGTGCACATCAAAGGATGTCATTGTGAAAGCCAAGAAAAATGAGATTGAGAAGATGAACCTGAACCTCATGTACAGGCAAAAGCTAACAGAGTGGTGCTGTTTGAACATTCTTTAGCACACAGAGGAGCTCATCATCAAATAGCATCCACAAGTTAATTGCAATCAGAATATAGAATTAGAGCAAGTGACACTGAATAACAGAAAGTGCACAGGGGTTGGGTGATGTTGCTTTTGGATCTAGGTTCTACCATTCACCTATTGACTGGACTGGACAACCCGTGAAAGTCTTTTTGTCTCAATTCACCCATCTGCAAATGGTGAGAACATATACAGTCCACCAGAGTACTATGAATATAAAGTTAAAAGTATTGAAGTATGTTGCAAAGTATATTGCATAATGATCATTTACCATTTTTATTTCTTGTTTGTTTGTTGATGATTTTCCTCTGAACAAGAAAATGAAAGTATCCTTCCCTACTCTCCAGAGAGAAATAGCAAAACTAGAGAAGGCCCCAGAAAAGCAGTTAAAAAAATACATTAGGGTGAGACTAAAATCATTTAGTTCTCTTTTCTGAAATTAAACATTGAATGTTATATAGAATGTGATAAGATTTTATAACATTAATCATAATAAACATAATAAATGATATAATTTAACATAATAAAATAATATAATCTAACATAAAACAATATAATTTGTAAAAATCCTTAAAATTTAAGGAAAGAATGCTGGAATAAATAAAATACACAGAAATAAAATACTGATTTAGAACATGAACTAAAAGATTAAAGTAGAAGATGCCAAAATAAATAAGGAGCTTTTAAAGTTACATGCAGTGAGATAATTATTAAAGCCTACATCTCACAAAGTAACATCGTGCTTCTCATACAGATATAAAATCTTAATTAATACATTAATGTACCTTAATAATCTTAATTAATACATTAATGAGAGAGGGAACTAACATGATGTTGTTGTGCCCAAATCCCACTGAGACAATCTCTCACCACACGACATGATCTTAAAGTCCAACCAAGAGCTTTATTACTCAGCTGAGGGCCGTCCCTCCATGCGGGAGAAGGCACCTACTTAGACTAACACACACAATATGTAACGGTGAAATTTACCACTCTCCCACCTATTACCAAGAGGTTTCTATGCAAAAGTGATTAGATCACTCTATTGTTAAAGTGCAGAACCAAGTCATTACAGAAGCCAATAACAAAATTAGATAACTGGTTACTATAAAAAAGTACGTTTTAAAACATACAATCTGTGGCTGCACCCATCAGTTGGGTAAACAGTTTTTAAAGAAACAAGTTCTTGGTTCACAGAGAGCTTACAGGACACAAGTGGAGGTTTTAACAAAATGGCTGTTTTTATGTCAAGTGGGGCCTTACAATGTCAAGCAAAATCTATAAAGAATTGTAGAAGCTAGAACGTCTAGGGTAAGATTACAGTTGGGTTTGATACACAGCTGATTAATATCTTACACAAAGGAACCATAGTTTCTGAGATATCATTTCCATTAAGCTGAATTTATGTGCAAATCTATCATTTGATTCTTTTTCCATGAGATCTGGAATAACATCACCATAGTATGTCAAGGCCAGAAAGAACATATGATGATCTATTTACTTAATATGTAAGCATCAGATAATTGTTTAGAAACCATAAGTACAGATCATGGAGGCTCTTTCTTTCTTCAAGTAGATATTATAATAAATAACTATCATCTCTTCACAAAAGAACTTGTTGGTTCAGTCGATGGGACTAGTCATTATTCTTGGCAAATGACAGCTGCTGTGACAGGAGAATAAACTCAGCACTTGTGGGGAAGCTGAATATATATAGAAAGGCTTAGATCAACTAGGTTTTTCTCTTACCTGTGGAAGTTTCTGAAGTATGATCGACTCTGTAGTGATCTTATTTTATTGACACTACCTTGACAAGAGTGGGGTCCCACTCGAAATTGAAAATGTTGTCTCCATTAAAATGTAATTCATTGGAAGAAAATATCAAAGGAAAGAATATAAATATGGATGGTATTTATGGAACATATGTGGACATAAATATGGAATTAAAAGAATCTGGGTATTTAACACAAAGTGAGAAAGAAAGCTATCATAGAAGAAAATAAATTAATAGCAAAAAGACCAAGGCAAGCTAGAATATGAGGGTTTGAAAAACCACAAGAAATCATAAAAAATTATTTCCCTCACTTATACAAGTCTATTATTTTTTAATTGAATTCTTAATTGGTACAATTTATATACATCTCAAAATCACATATAACATTGGGAAATTTGTACCAGTATATGCCACAAGTTAATTCTCATTTTTACCCATATCCCTACCCACTCCCCCCTCCTCCCCCCTTATACATGCTCTTTTATTTTCTTTCTGTATCATATTTATTCCTTCCCCTCATCATATTCCCACACCAAGTTTCCTAT
>PVIC010050260.1:0-12855 GCA_004025085.1 Thryonomys swinderianus
CTTCTTGTTGCAGCTGTGGCCTCCCCTGCCTGCAAGGTCTCTGCCTGGGCCTGTCCCTGGGCTCCTGGCTTCAGAGAAAAGGAGCCACTTTCCAAGGCCACACAGAGCAGAGGAAGCAGTTCTGAGATACAAATTCACACGAATCTCCTGCTCCTAGGAAACTCATTTCATAGGGAGAGGGCTATCTAGTGGTACCTGCACACACACACACACGCACATGCACACATGCATGCATGTGCGCGCCCTCCCCTCCTCCATAACAGCTTGCAAACCAGAGGTCACAGGCACAGCACCCTGCCCAGCTGAACGGGCATAGCACAATCTGGAACTTCAAGTCTATAAATCACTTGAGGGGCAGGAAGCTCATAAAATCTTTTCTCCCATCTTGCCTACCAGGTCTGTTATTCCCTCCTTTGGGCGCCCTCCCTCTTTCCTAGGAGACTGGCCCAAGGAGGGGCCCGGGCATATATAGGGAGCCACTGTGAGTGGGGCTGGGCAGAGAGGCTTCGGGCAGAGAAGGTGAGAGGGGGCACTGGGAGTCTGGGAGGGGCCGAGATTTGAGGAAGGCAAGTCCTGAGTTCTCCCCAGGGCTGCCAGAGCTGAGCCTAGGTCTCCCTGCTGTGAAAAATTTCCTTGCCAGAGTGCAGGCACTGGGCAGTTTGGTGCCAGCTTCAGCCTGCAGAGAGCAGAGCATCCTTGGCAGCTGGGCTGTGGAGCGGAGACTGGGGTCCAACTGGGTTCATCCCCACTCCTCTATCCCCGGCAGGACCATGGCATCTGCGGCAGCAGAGGGAGAGAAGGGCTCTCCGATTGTGGTGGGGCTGCTGGTCGTGGGTAACATCATTATTCTGGTGAGACACTGTTGGTGCTGGGAGGTTCCCTGGGCTGTGTGGGGAGGCGGCAGCCCTGAGCGGGATGGGGGCTGACAGCCTGGGATTCTAGCAGCTCCACCTTTCCCCAGGGATGTGACTCTAAGGGCACAGCCTGACTTCTGCATGCCTTCCCTTCTCATCTGTAGTTTCATCCTCACGCCATGGCAGGGGGTCCAGGCCATGGTCAGTCACATCACAGTAGATAAGTGATAACTGGGCATGCAAGATGAATTATACCCCATGCCTGCCTGGCAAACGTAAGGTCCTGAGTTCAGTCCCTGGCACCAGAAAAAAATAATAATGATGAATTTTAAGTGTCTTTTAATTAACAGTGGTTTAACAACATACTTTGTTGCTGTGGTAGCCTAATGTAATACCAGCTACTCAGAAAGCTGAGGCATGAGGATAAAAAATTTGACCGCAGGCTTGACAACTTGGTAAGACCCTGTCACAGAATAAAAACTTAAAAGGGCTGGGGATGTAACTCTATAGTAAAATGTCCAGTTTGATCCCTGGTAGTACAAGACAGATAGACAAACAGATGATCCTTATACCAGGCCCTGGAGCCAAGCGGCTTGGGTTCAAATCCTAACTGAGGCACTTTCTAGTTATGGGACCTGGAGCTAGTGTTGTAACCTCTGTGGACCTCAGTTTTCTCCTCTGTAAAATAGAAAATGGGTGTGTTGTGACGGTAGAATGAGTCTTTGGGTTAATGTGCTTAGCACAGTTAGGTACATGTAGTTACTACTTGTACTGGCCAGAACAGCCTCAGGACACTGCAGCTGGTAACAGTGGGTCTCATACACAAAGCGATTCCTTGGACCAATGGCTGCCATGCAGGGGGGTTCTCTACAGAAGCATTAGTTTTTATTGTTGTCAAAGGTGCCACAGAGAAGTCTTCCTCCCTGCTTGTGCCCCATGCCCCACCAGATGGGTAACTTAATATCTAGCTTCTCTGATATTTCTTTAAGCAAATCCAAGCAAATAAGAACATACGTGCCCATATTTTCCCCTTCCTTGCCCCAAATGTAGCTTGTTTCTCACCCTGCTCCATACCCTCTTTTTCTCCTGATCGTGGAGTCACTAGGCCTCCCTAATGAGACCGCAGGGACTCTTCTGGCCCTCAGACAACTGTGCGGCAC
The DNA here is from genome assembly GCA_004025085.1 of Thryonomys swinderianus. Classification (NCBI taxonomy): domain Eukaryota; kingdom Metazoa; phylum Chordata; class Mammalia; order Rodentia; family Thryonomyidae; genus Thryonomys; species Thryonomys swinderianus. The sequence continues at coordinate 2,015 of PVIC010050260.1, forward strand.
TCCACAGAGTGACCTCTGCTCCCTTATCCTGGTGCTGCAGGGACAAGCCTCAGGGGATTTGTGGTTTTCCTGCATGGGCCTGGAGCTGCAGGATTGATTGCTGGAAGTGAAATCCCTGGGCCAAAGGGGAAATGCTGCATTATCAGTGTGCTTGCAGCAGCCGGAATTCCGCTTCAGAGGGACTGCATCTCCCTGGTGTCAGTCATGTGCCCCAGGCTTTACCTCTGGCATCTCCTTTACTTTTTTTTTTTTTTTTTGTACTGGAGATTGAACCCAGGACCTTCAAACTGAGCTATCTCCTCAGTCCTTTGTTCATTCGCTTGTTCATTTATTTATTTATTGGGTTTTCTGAGACAAGGTTGCACTGTGTGGGTCAGGCTGGCCTTGAACTCACTATGTAGCCCAGCTGGCCTCAAACTCGCTGCAATTCTCCTGTCTCAGTCTGAGTGTTGAGATTACAGGCATGCACCATGCCTGGCTCCTTTCTCCTTGAATTCATCTGACCACTGGGGTGTAGGGGCCATGGCTCTGGCAGGTACCTGCCTCTACTCCTGTTTTCTGCCCCAACTAAGCATGGGGGCAAGGGCGTTGGCACTCATTAGGTGCCCACTTTACAAGCAGGCCACTAGGAAAGGACCGTGGAGGCTCCGAAGAGGAAAGGATTGTTTCTAACCAGCTTCCCCCTCCAGCTATCAGGCCTGGCCCTGTTTGCCGAGACGGTATGGGTGACAGCCGACCAGTATCGCGTGTACCCACTGATGGGCGTCTCAGGCAAGGATGATGTCTTCGCTGGCGCCTGGATCGCCATCTTCTGTGGCTTCTCCTTCTTTGTGGTGGCCAGCTTCGGTGTGGGAGCAGCGCTCTGCCGCCGCCGGTCCATGATCCTCACGGTGAGACCCCGGGTGGAGGGACAGATGGGCCTGGACAGCGCTGTCACGGTCATCCTTACAGCTACCAAGGCACAGCCGTAGACTCCATGTGGCATCTCCCTCAGGGCTCATGGACATCATTTCATTTCATGGTCTCATGGCCCCACAACCTAAGGTCAGGCATCACCCCCTTGTACAATGCAATGGAAGGATGTCTGCACGGCAGGACAGCTCAAGAAGCAGGGTTGGGATTTGAACCCCACTTAGGCAGTCTCCAAGTCTGTGCCCATGAGCTCTTGCCAGTATCAGGAACAACAGAGAGACAGCTAGCTTTGCTAAGTGCTCCCTGCATGCCAGGAGCCGATGGCTTGCATGCATTTACTCCTGCCTGTCCCCACGAGAGACTCTTGTCGCTGTCATCATCATCATGACCCTATTTGGAAGAAATGGAATCTGATGCCCAGGGAAGGGAAGTCTCACAACCAGCAAGTCCCCCAGCCAATTTAAACTGAGCATGGTGGCACATGCCGGTGACCCACCCCAACACTTGGAGGCTGAGGCAGGAGGATTCCACACTGGAGTCCAGCCTGGGCAACTTAGTGACTTAGCAAGACCTGGTCTTGAAGTAAAAAATAAATAAATGAAAAGGATTGGGATATAGCAGTGCGCAAGGTTTGCTTTTGATCCCCAGTGCCACCACCTCCAAATAAAATAAAATCAAACAAACAAATAAATTAAAATGTGCAGCTATGGAAATGTTTCCTCCTCCATTCTTCTCTCCTTCTCTTTTTCTCTCTCTCTTGTCCTTTCCCTCCCTTCTCCTTCCTTCTTTATTCTTATCCTATATTTTATTTTTTTGACATAACAATTTAAAACCCTACATTTCACCTTGTTGGTTTTTTGTTTGTTTGTTTGTTTTCTTGGTTTCTTCTGAGACAGGGTCTCGCTTTGTAGTTCAGGCTGACCCTCAGCTCACTATGTAGCCCAGGCAAACCTCGAACTCAGCAATCCTCCTGTCTCTGCCTCCCGAGTGCTGGGATTACAGGCGTGAGCCACCACGCCCGGCACTGTGGTATATGGTATTGATGGCTGGTGGGTTTGAGTCACCACGCCCAGCATTGTATGTGGTTACCTGGATCGAACTCAGGACCTTGCGCTTGCGAGGCAGGCGCCAGAAACACTGAGCTAAATCTCAGGCCCGGTTTTTTTTTGTTTTTTTTTTGTTTTTTTTTTTTAATGTGCCTGCCTGGTTCCCCTATTAGTTTATCATTAACTAAGACACAGAATTTTAAAAATTTTTTATTATGGGAAATTTCAGAGCAAATGGCCTTCTGAACCCTGTGGCCCCATCACCTGGATTCCACCAGCCCCACGCACTGCCCCGTCCACTTGGCCACATTCTTCTGCCTGGAGTGCGTGGAGGCACTTTCTAGACAGCGAGCCCTTCACCTGTAAATACTTGAGCACAAATGTTTCGATGCGATAAGGACTTTGAAGGCAGTCAGCCCTGTTCTGTGAGGTCACCCCACCCCCAGGTGAGCGGTCACATCCACACCCAACTTCCTGTTGTTTTAAGGGTGAGAGTGAGGGGGAGTTACTCAAAAGGAATCTTCTGTGCCCTCCATGCCATGGGTGTATCTGGCAAAATTCACCCTGTTCCTTTATATCTTCCAGCCCCCCATCTGTGCCTCAGGGTCCCTGGCAGTATTGAGAATCATAATTAATCTCTCTCCCCACCGTCAAGCCAGTTAGGATTTCACTTTCTCTTAATATTGTCTTATAAAATATTTCAAATATCCAGAAAAGCTGGACAGTTTAACAGTGAATACCTGTGTGCCTGTAACCTAGATGTCCTGTCTCCACCCTGTGTGGAGTTTCTTTCTCTGTACCACTGAGGACAGAACTCAGGGACTCAGGCAAGCTAGACGAGCGCTTTAGCACTGAGCCACGTGTCCTGTCATCATATGGCATTTCTTCTCCTGGAGCTCCAGCCCGCGGGCGCTGTGACAGCACAGGCTGCTCTGACCGCCGCCCCTCCCCGTGTCTCTCCCCAGTACCTGGTGCTGATGCTCATCGTCTACATCTTTGAGTGCGCCTCGTGCATCACGTCCTACACCCACCGCGACTACGTGAGCGTGCAGACAAGGAGGGCTTGGCTGGGGGGCTCGGCCTCCCCCGCCACCCAGCCCCGCCGGCTTCTGCTCTTCCCAACCCTCGCAGATGGTGTCCAACCCATCCCTGATCACCAAGCAGATGCTGACTTTCTACAGTGCAGACACGGACCAGGGCCAGGAGCTGACCCGTCTCTGGGACCGCATCATGATTGAGGTGGGCGCTAGGGCTGGGGGGGCAGCGGACTGCCACAGGGCTTGCCCGGCAGGTGCGAGGTCCTGGGTGTCACCTCCAGCACTATGAAGAAACAAAACAAACCAACGAAATCCTGAGGCAGGCATGGTTTCTGGGGCGACAACAGTAAGCCTGGGGCTCTGTTCACAAAAACTGAGAAGGGCTCCCATCATGCCAATCGTGTATGAGTGAAGGCTTGAAACGTGGCCACTCGAGGGTCCCTATGGGATAAGGGAACTTGAGTCATTTTCCAAAAGGGTAAACAGGGTCAGGAAGAGATAGTCACTCGCCAAGGGTCATGCGATCACTAAATGGTACAGCTGGGTTTCATACCTGGCACGCTAGATCCATACCACCCCCCTGCAATAATGCTAATAACCATAACAGCAGCATTTATTCAGCACCAACTCTTGCTCAGCACTGTTGAAGCACTTGTAAAATTTGTATATCCTCACATCCACCCCTTGAAGGAGAACAGGTTTTGATCAGTAGGAAATGGAGGCCAGAGGTCGATGGCTTCCGTGAGGTCACATGCCCAGTAAGTCACAGAACTGGAAGGATCCAAACCCAGCCTGCCTAGTTCCAGAGGCCACACTCTTCCTTAGGATCAGCATGATATTGCATGAGAGGAGGAAGTCACTGAGGACTCAAGGGAAACTGAGTCACACGGCCAGCCAGGGGCCAAATTGCATTTGAATAAGGCCCAAGAGTAGTGGGGTGTGGGGAGTGGGGTTCATTTGTTTCTTTGTTTTGTTCTTAGTATTGGGGATCAAACCCAGGTTCTGTACACTGAGTCACATTCCCAGCCCTTTTATTTATTTATTCATTCATTCATTTAAATTTTAGGACAGGATCTCACTAAATCTCCCGAGCTGACCTCGAACTTGAGATCCTCTTGCCTCAGCCTCCAAGAGTGCTGGGATTATACATGAGCACTAGCCTATATTTCATCATTCAGGTGCTACAAATCATATACCCACTGGGAGTAGGAAAAATGAGAAAACTGTCTTTTTGTGTCATTTTTTTTTCAGCAAAATAATTTTTTAAAAAATCCCAAGCGTGGGTTTAGTCCAAATCTCCCATCAGTTTACCAGTCCTGGACAGATTGGGTCCAGCTGTGACGAAGGCTAGCCCTTCTTCAACTTGCTGGGTGACCTTAGGCACAAGACTACCCTCTCTGAGCCCTCACTCGCCTCCCCCTCGCCTGTCTCTCCAGCAAGAGTGCTGCGGCACATCTGGCCCCATGGACTGGGTGAACTACACGTCAGCCTTCCGGGCGGCCACTCCGGAGGGGGTGTTCCCCTGGCCCCCGCTGTGCTGTCGCAGGACAGGAAACTTTATCCCCCTCAATGAAGAGGGCTGTCGCGTGGGCCACATGGACTACCTGTTCGTCAAGGTGCGCTCCTCCCCCTTCCCTGGCCTCTGCTCCTTCCCACTGTCTGCCTGCCTGTCTGTCTGCTTGTCTGCCTGTCTGTCTGTCCCACCACCGCCACCTCCTAACCATACTCTCTAGCTTTCCCCTTCCTTCCTCTCCCTTCGCTTTCCCCACTCTCCTTGCAAGTCACCCGGATGCTTACAGTTCTGTCTGACCTACGTCTGGCTCCAGCAACTTGTCTCATGCTGCCCAGGAGTGAAACCAACAACCACAGCCATGTCAACAGCGCAGTGCCGGTGACAACTACACTTGTTGAGTTTTTCCTGTGTGCCAGGTGTTCTTTTCAGTCCGTTCAATTTTTTTAATCTTATTTAATCGTCACCACAATCTTACGAGGTAAGGATTGCAAAGACCCCATTGTACAGATGAAAAAGCTGAGAGGTTGCTCTCTAATTAGGCAGGGAGCTGGGGTTTGACTTTAGACAGTCAGACACCAGGGAGTTCTTTAACTATGCAAGGCCAGCTCAGAACTAGAGAGAGGAGTAGGAACATGGACTAGAGTCATCTTTGGTGGTGCAAACCCATAGTGCTCTGGGCGGCCAAGGAAGGAGAATCCCAAGTTTAAACCCCGTCTGGGTAACTTAATGAGACATTGTCTCAAAATTTAAAAAAAAATTTTTGAACTGGGCTAAGGGTGTAGCTTAGGGCAAAAGGACCTGGGTTTAATCCTCAGCACTGACTAAAAGAAAAAAGAAGGGCAGACAGGAAAAGAATGGGTCCCACTGAACCCGCTGGCTGCCTTTGGCTGCCCGAGGGCCCTACAGCAGCACATCTTAGATCAGGAGTCTGAGAGAGGGAAACCGGCTGCAAACCATAGCCAGGGACAGAATAGGACCGCCATTTCTAGGCCCACTTCTGTGCAGAGCACATCGTCTCATAGACTCCTCAGGACTGCTCTCAAAATGGCCACTTCAAAATGGGGAACCTTCTCAAAATGGGGAAACTGAGCTCAGAGGGCCAGAATCATACCAGGCCCTGCTGCCTAATATGGCAGAGCCGGCTTCCAGCACGGTCACCAAAGCGTAAGCCCCAAACTGGGGCAGGGGCCACATCAAGGGGGCCCCAGCCCCACTCAAACTCATCTGTAAAGGAGCAGGTTTCAAAACCAGACTAAACCTAAAGGCTATTGCAAACTCTTGGCCTTGGATTCAAGGTCACCTCCCGGGTCCTCTGAAACCTCCCCGGGAAGCAGACAGTGCATGACTCCCAAGGGCACACGGGGACTGACCTTTGGCTGCCAGCCTCCTGGAAGTCTCCAGTCCCTGCTGTCCCCCACCCAGGGCTGCTTCGAGCACATCGGTCACGCCATCGACAGCTACACGTGGGGCATCTCATGGTTCGGGTTTGCCATCCTGATGTGGACGGTGAGAGACGGGAGCCTGTGGGCCAAGAGGGACACAGGAGTGGCCAGGCACCCTCTTCTCACTGCCTTCCCACCCACCCCCCAGCTGCCCGTGATGCTGATAGCCATGTACTTCTACACCACGCTCTGAGGGACAAGAGTCAGAGCCACTCGTGCTCCCCGGCCTCTGGGCGCCTCCTCCTGCCTCCTTCCCTGGGGCCTGCATGGCTGCTTCCTCTCCCCTGCGACCTCCCTCACAGTTCCATTCTGCATGTAGGACCCTGGGCCCTCCTGGGCCTCAGCACTCCCCCATCGCCCCTGAGTTGCTTCTGTGTGGTAGGTGTTACCACAGCCCCAGACAGTCTATGACTGTCTGTCTAGGCCCTGACAGACTGCAACACGTTCTGTCACACACTCCTGTCCTCATCATCACCCACCACGGAGCTGAACGTTAAGCAGATGCTCAATAAATACTGGCTGACTGAGTGAACGGGTGGATGAATTTGTTTTCTTTTGGGCCAAGGATGACTGATCAAGACTCTCTCCATGGATGTGGCAGAAACCCCAACTGACGCTGGAATGTTTTGGTTCATGGCACCAAGTCAAAAGGGTTGGCTTGGGGCCGGAGGGTTAGCTCAGTGGTTCCGGCGCCTGCCTCGCAAGCACAAGGTCCTGAGTTCGATCCCCGGTAACCACATATAATGCTGGGCGTGCAGACACGCCCACCAACAATCAACACCGTATACCACAATGCCGGACGTGGTGGCTCACGCCTGTCATCCCAGCACTCGGGAGGCAGAGACAGGAGGATTGCTGAGTTTGCGGCAGCTTGCCTGGGCACCATAGTGAGCTCAGGGCCAGCCTGAACTACAAAGCGAGACCCTGTCTCAAAAAGCAAAAAAAAAAAAAAAAAGGGTTGGCTTCAGGCATGTCAGTCTAGTTTTCTGGGAAATCCTGCTTTCTTCTCTGACAGGATTTTTCGGGAAACACTAGTCATATCTTTATAGCGAAGCAGTACAGCAACTAGAAAGGGCCTCTCTCCCAGGACTTGAGCCCAGCCTGGGCAATTTAGCAACTTAATGAAACCTTGTCTCAAAATATATTTTTTAGGGGCTGGAGATTTAGCTCAGTGGTTCCAGCACCTACCTAGCAAGCACAAGGTCCCTGGTTCAATCCCCAGAAACCTTATACAATACCAGATGTGACTCACAGCCACCAGCAATCAGTACCACATACCACAATACTGGGCATGGTGGCTCACACCTATCACCCCAGCACTTGGGAGGCAGAGACAGGAGGATTGCTGAGTTTGAGGCTTGCCTGGACTACATAGTGAGATGAGGGCCAGTCTGAACTACAAAGTGATACCCTGTCTCAAAAAACCAAAACAAAACAAAAAATAATAAACAGTTTGTAAGATGGGACATATCCTATGGATACACAATCCTTTCTGTTTTATCCTCTCCTCTCTAGAGTTTTACAAAAACCAGAAATAGACATTGTTCCTTCAAAACAGACTTTTACTTTGAACAAATTTTAGATTTATAAAAAAGTTATATAAAGGACTGAGGGTATAGCAGTGTGGTAGATCCTGAGGGTATAGCACATGTGAGATCCTGAGATCAATTCCCAGCACAGAAAAAAATTGTGAAAAGAAAAGCAATGAGATATTGCTCTTGTATACAGGTCACCCCATTGGCCATAATATTAACATGCCGCTAGGCCGAGATTGTAGGATATTTTTCCAAATCAGTATATGTGAATGCACTTCTTTCTTAAAAAATGATTGCAGTTTTTCCCAGATTAAATCTGTGTCACAAATCATCATAATTTTGATCAGTGGGGCTGGAGATTTAGCTCAGTGGTTCCAGCACCTGCCTCCCAAGCGCAAGGCCCTGAGTTCGATCCTGGTAACCACATAGAATGCTGGGCGTGGTGACTCATGCCCACCAGCCATCAATATCACATACCACAGTGCCAGGTGTGGTGGCTCATGCCTGTCATCCTAGCACTCAGGAGGCAGAGGCAGTAGATTGCTGAGTTCCAGGCTTGCCTGGGCTACATAGTGAGCTCAGGGCCAGCCTGAACTACAAAGTGAGACCCTGTTTCAAAACAAACAAAAAAATAATAATAATTTTGATCAGTGAAAAAGAAAAGAAGCTGCACATGGTGCTGAAGTGCTTTTGGTTTTGATAAGAATCAATGTCCACAATCCCTCCCCAGGGGGAGGGAGTAGGAGGGAGATGGGAGAGGAGGAGGAATTCACACTATATATGAGGTGTAATATTTTAGACAATTTTCATATAGACCTTTTCTCACTTTTCAAAAATAAAAACTAATAAAGAGATTTATAAAACAGTGAAAAATATATAGACTTGCTTTACAAAGCAATTTATGTTCTTTGTTGTTTTAAACCACTTAGACGTCATATTTTAACAAACAAGTATCCTTCAAAGCTAACTCACCTAACTGGCTTTTCAGCAGTCCTTGGAATAAAATCTGTTCCTCGTCACTAGGCACATACATGACCAGCTTATCACCATGCCAAATAAATGATGGGGGGGGCATTCCTATCTGTTTTTTGGGTCTTGGGTATCCTCACCAGCACATTTATGGTGTCTTATTCTGTGACTCAGATTCTCCCAGAAGCAAAGAGGCAGCACTGTTTCAATCTAGCCCCACCAAACTGAGCCTCAGTGTGTCACTCTGTAAAATAGGCTTCCAGCACTCCCTACCTCATATCAAAGGGATTCCAGTTTCAGAGCTGAAGAAGTGGTGGACCCTTGAATCAGAGATTTTCTCCATACTTCTGTTATCAGAACAACATGCAAAAGCAAATTGCGTCCTGGGGCTGCAACAATTTCTAGTGAATCCCAATTTCCAGTGTTTAGGGTCCTACCCACACCCTCAACATCAAAGTGACCCAAATATTTGCAATTTTTAAAATTTATACAAATTTTTATTTGTACATTTTGCCATCTGTAATGATCACATTCATCATAGAGAATTTGTACCCATACATAAATATATCTTTTTTTTTTTTTTTTTTGCTTTTGAGACAGGGTCTCGCTTTGTAGTTCAGGCTGGCCCTGAGCTCACTATGGTGCCCAGGCAAGCCGCCGCGAACTCAGCAATCCTCCTGTCTCTGCCTCCCGAGTGCTGGGATGACAGGTGTGAGCCACCACGTCCGGCATTGTGGAATGCGGTGTTGATTGTTGGTGGGCCTGTCTCCACGCCCATTATATGTGGTTACCGGGGATCGAACTCAGGACCTTGTGCTTGCGAGGCAGGCGCCAGAACCACTGAGCTAACCCTCCGGCCCACATAAATATATCTTAATTCTTTTTTTCCCGTTCTCCTCCCCTTCAACCCTTCTTCCTTTCCCCATTTACACAACTTTGTTTCCATTGTTTTCCTTCTATTCTTTTTCTTTTGTTTAAATTGAATTCTTTATTGGTACGTTTTATATACAGCTCACTAACCTCACTTAACACTGGGGAATTTGTACCAGTACATGACACGAGTTAATTCTCATGTTTACCCACATCCCTACCCACCCACAATGCCCCACCCCCTGTATACATGTGCTTTCTTTTTCTAATCCTTATTCCCTCCCTTCCTCCATCCCTCCCTTTGCTCCACTTCCCATTTGAGCATTTTCTTCCTCTTCTCTTTTTTTTTTCTTCCTCTTCTCAATATCCTCCATTTTGCTCCTTATTTGTTCTTTGGGTTTCTCACACAAAAGAAACAATATAATATTTAAACATATACGTGTCTGATTTTTTTTTTTTTTGAGACAGGGTCTCACTTTGTAGTTGAGGCTGGCCCTGAGCTCACTATGTAGCCCAGGCAAGCCTCAAACTCAGCAATCCTCCTGTCTCTGCCTCCCGAGTGCTGAGATTACAGGTGTGAGCCACCACACCTGGCACTGTGGTATGTGGTATTGATTGCTGGTGGGCGTGAGTCACCACACCCAGCATTGTATGTGGTTACCGGGGATCGAACTGAGGACCTTGCGCTTGTGAGGCAGGCGCTGGAACCACTGAGCTAAATCTCTGGCCCATGTCTGATTTATCTCACTTAAAATTGTGTTCTCAAGGTGCATCCATTTACCTAAAAAAGTTGCAAGTTCACCCTTCCTTATGGTAGAGCAGTACCCGGATGCCCATTTTTGGGTTGGGTCTTTACATTTGGGGGCGGTCTGGTTTTTTCGAGTTCTTTGTATATTCTAGATATTAGTTCTTTGCCTGAGCGATAGCTGGTAAATAAAATTTCCCATTCTGTGGATTATCTCCTCACGCCATGGTTTCTTTAATATTTGTACTTATAAAAGTAAAGTCACACCAGAAAATTCTTGGTGCTGTCACCAAGAGAGGATGAATTGCTGAGGTCAGTGCATGTTAATATGATATATCTGGCTGAGGGTCTTTTGAACCCAAGGCCTCATGCATGGTTGGCAAGTGCTGTACAGCTGAACTACATCCCCAGTAAATTTAAACTTTTATTTTATTTTGAGATAGGGTTTTACTATGTTGCCCTGACTAGCCTTTCTGAAGTTTTGATTCTCTTGCCTCAGCCTCCCAAGTAGCTGGGATTTTAAGTGTGCATCATCACACTTAGCTTAATAGAAGTTCTTTTAAGAATGGTTATGGGGCCGGAGGGTTAGCTCAGTGGTTCCGGCGCCTGCCTCCCAAGCGCAAGGACCTGAGTTCGATCCCCGGTAACCACATATAATGCTGGGCGTGGAGACACGCCCACCAACAATCAACACCGCATACCACAATGCCGGACGTGATGGCTCACGCCTGTAATCCCAGCACTCGGGAGGTAGAGACAGGAGGATTGCTGA
>PVIC010050261.1:0-12883 GCA_004025085.1 Thryonomys swinderianus
TGGCTGCTGCCGGCGGCCCGGGGTCAGAGGACACAGGGTGTGGCCGGGACTGAAGCCGCTGCAGGACATGCTCGGGCCTGCCTCAGCCTCCCTCCCGGGCCGGCAGGTTACAGCAGCCTCTGCTTAGAGTAGAAGAGACACACAGAAGCATAAATAAGTAAATTTTTAAAAGCCAGAAACAAGCATCAGATGGTCCTAGAAGATCGATTTTCAAACTCTGGGCCAGGCTACTGGCCGTAGAATCTCCCTGGAGTGCGAGGCATGGGGGGGGGGGGTGGCGGGCGTGGGGGTTGCGGGGAGAATCTCATTTTGGAAAGCGCAGGGGGGCTGCAGTGTCCGAGCTCCACAGAGGCACAGCTCGCGCTCACCCTCCCGCCTCAGCCTCCCAAGTGCTGGGATTACAGGCAGGCACCCCCACGCCCAGCTTCAGCACCACTTTGCTATTCAAAATGCATTTGGGAGGCTGAGGCAGGAGGATCACAAACAAGTTCAAGGCCAGCCTGGGAGACTTAGGAAGAAGATCAGTCTCAATGAAAGAAAGCAAGCTGGTGTGGAACCCCCGCGCTATGGCCGGAGAGAGCCTGTGCGGAAGCGTCTCCAGCCAGGACCCCGTGAGCCCGGGAAGCCCGCGACGAGGTGTTGGTGACAGAGCAGGCTGTGGCAGGAGGGGGCCTGGAAGCCAGACTGCACGTCCGCCGGTCCCTGGGAGAGCGGCGGAACAGCAGGGACGGAGGAGGGCGGAGGCCTCGGGGTGGACGGAAGAGGCTGCCCGCCCGGGGCCAGCCCGCCCTCCGAGTTACACCCACACGTCTCCGGGCCCTCAGAGCTGAGTGTCCCCTTTCCCCCGGGCAGGGCTTATCCAGGGCTGGCCCCGGGCCCACTCCAGCCACCTGGGCTAGCAAGGGAGGCCCGCGGGGGCTGGAATTTCATTCTAACAAACATTTTCTTGTTGGAGAAATGAGTCACAAGTGAAGGAACAAAATCATTTTTCTTCCACCGGAGCTGCCACAGCTGGATGTGGATTTGGACCCGCAGCCTTTACCCCGGGACACTCTCTGTTACCAACGAAACAAAGCAATCGGTGGGATTGGGGATTAAACCCAAGGCATTTGTACTGAGTTAGATTCTCAGGCTTAAAACAAAAAAAATTTTTTTTTGTTTTAAATTTTGAGAGAGGCTCGTGCTGAGTCACTAAATTGCCCAGGCTGGGTTTGAACTTGCAACCCTCTGTCTCAGCCTCCCACAGTCCTGGGATTACAGGTGTGTGCCACCACACACCTGTGGCTTGTGAGAGACATTTTCTACTGCACAGGAGGTCAAAGAGGGAGGAAAAGAATGAACAGATTAATGAATTTATTTGACCACAGGGAAAATAATACTGAGATTCTTATAACATCTTCAGTGAAGCTGGTCTGAGGCCGTTTTGTGTTGCCGTCACAAGACACCTGAGAGTGGGCACTCGAAAGGGAGAAGACTGGTTTCGCCCACAGTTCCGCAGTCCAGGAGAGGGCAGTGCCCAGTCCAGCCTCTGGGGGAACAGGCTCTGTGCAAACCCCTCCTCTGCCGCGCAGTGCCCCACGCCAGGGCAGGAAACAAACAAAAACAGGCAAAAAAAAAAAAAAAAAAGTGACGTTTCATCCCAGGAATGATGGAAAAGTTCTAGAAGAGATGTGACCACATCTGGCTCAGCCAGAGAGCCATACGGAAAAGGCCTCACGGTGCAGACGCTACTCTTGGGCGTGTGCGCACGCGCGCACACACACACACACACACACACACACACACACACACACACACAAAGGGACTGCAGAATCTGCACCATAATAGTTCCCCCAAGGCCCGTGTGTCAAACACCTGCTTCCCCTTGGTGCTACTGGGAGATGGGGTCCTTTAAGGGGAGGGGCCTAGCAGGAGGGCTGGGCCCCAAGGGCGTGGCCTCCAGGGACCCCAGACCTGACGCTCCCTCTTCCTTCCTCTGCTCATTGGCCGGGCTCAGCTTGTCTTCCTCAACCGTTCCTCCTGACCTGATTAGGTAAGTGTCTGCGGCCTGTTGGTGGACCAGCCCCGGGGAGCGAGGAGCCGCCGCGTGGCAGTTAAATGCTCAGCTGTGAAAATCTGAAGTCCACAGGAAGCATCTCTGTTCAGCTAATTAGGAGCCTCAAACTAAGTGCACGGTTTACATACATGGTGGTAAATACCAGAAGAAAGAGAAACCGTGTTTTCCTCTGGGAGTGGGGCGGCTTGACAGCATTGGGGGTTTTGGGTTCTTTTATTTTTTATTTTTTTATTTTTTTATACCGGGGGTCAAACTTGCAACCTTATCCTTGTGACACAGGCCTATAAATCTCCAGCCTGGTTTTTGGTTCTTATTTGTTTTTTGTTTTTGTTTGTTTTGTTTTTGAGACAGGGTCTCGCTTTGTAGTTCAGGCTGGCCCTGAGCTCACTATATAGCCCAGCCTCGAACTCAGCAATCCTCCTGCCTCTGCCCCCCGAGTGCTGGGATCACAGGCGTGAGCCACCACGCCTGGTATTGTTGTATGTGGTTACAAGGGATTGAACTAGGGACCTTGTGCTTGCGAGGCAGGCGCTGGAACCACTGAGCGAAATCTCCAACCTGTTTTTGAGACACAATCTTGCTATGTAGCCCAGACTGGCTTGTAACACTCAGAGATCCTCCTGCCTCAGCCTCCAGTATGCTGGGATTGCAGGCATTCACCTCACAGCCCGGCTGCAGGGGGGGCTTCTTGGGAAGAAATTGTGCAAGGAGCCAGCCCGACATCCCGCTTGGGAGTCAGGGGAAGGGTCACGGGTGTGTGTCAGTGGCTGTGGCCGTACCCAGGTTAGGGATAAAGAACTGAGCAGAAGAAAAGGAAATAAAAATAAAGTGAAGGAGAAAAGGTAAGGAAGGAGAGAGTAGTAGGGAAGGAAAGAAAGTGCTGACAGAGATAAACTTAACAGACACGGTGTACTTCCGGGCTGGCTGCATAGTGGACAGCAGCTGGACTCAGAGTTGGCTTGTTTTTTGGGTTTTTTTGAGACAGGTTCTCGCTTTGTAGTTCAGGCCGGCCCTGAGCTCACTGTGTAGCCCAGGCAAGCCTTCAACTCAGCAATCCTCCTGCCTCTGCCTCCCGAGTGCTGGGATGACAGGTGTGAGCCACCACGCCTGGCACTGTGGTGTGTGGTACTGATTGCTGGTGGGCCTGAGTCGCCATGGCCAGCATTGTATGTGGTTATCAGGATCGAACTCAGGACGTTGCGCTTGCGAGGCAGGCACCGGAACCACTGAGCTAAATCTCCAGCCCTCAGAGTTGGTTTTTCTGGGGTAAAGGTATGGACTGGAATTTAAAATTCCTACCAGGCATGGTGGTGGCACACAGCTGTATTCCCAGCGCTCTGGGAGGCTGAGGCAGGAGGACTGCCCATCCAGAAAGTACATTTTCTTAAAGACCCAGTGGGTCCTGCAGTGACTTGGAAATACTCACTCGTGTAAACTCCCACTTGCGCTGCCGAATGGGATTTCTCTTCGCTGCCGAGTCAGTATGCCCACCAACTGAGCTGGGTCCTGACGGAGCGGCGGGACATCCTCCGAGGGCCTGTCTACTGTCCCAGGGGGACGTCCATCAGCGTGAGGATAAAAATCACCACCGCCTGTTGTGTGTATTTATCGTGCTGAAATGGTCCTGTGGAGTAGATGCTAATCTCTACGGTTTACGTAGGACCAGTCAGACACGCCGAGGCACAAGCAAGTCTTACAAGCTCCCCAGCCAGGTCCCAGCCCGAGGCTGACTGTCTTTCCAAAGGAGCCCGTGCAGATGTCTCAGTGGAGAGGAAACTGCACAAGTCATAAAAATTAAAACAGGATTATCCTTTTTTTTTCTTTTCCAGGCAACAGGAAAAAGAAATAACTAGGACTCCCAGCCCTAATTTCTAAATCTGTCCTAAATCAGTCTTTGCAAACCCCAGGGCCCCAAATAGATCTGATTAAAAGCAGCATGACTGGGGGTGCAGTGGGGAGCACCCCTGGTCTGCAAGATGATACCCTTCTCTGATCAGGAGCGGTTCATTACCAGGGCGCCCCCATCACAGCAGTGTTATGATGTTGGTTTTATAAATCAGAACCCAGAAAGCTCAGGTCCCTAAGGTCACACAGCTGTGAGTGCTTCAGCCTGAATTTAGAGCCAGCTCCGTGAACCCAAGGCCTGGGCTTTGCCCTTTCGTCGCCGTGGTGCATGCACGACTGCGTTTACACACTCACATGGGAATAGGCATGAATTGTGTGCATGTGTGTGTGTGTGTGTTTGCCAGTTCGACGCCTTCGGAAACGCTATCACAATGTGGATCTCCATGACAGTCAGAAAACTGTTTTTCAAGTAGTGGGAAGGCTCAGCTCCGAATCTCCAGCCCCAGTGGCAGCTCCCCCTGAAACCCGGAGGCCCTCCAGGACCCCCAAACCGGCTGGAGCCGGGCTCCTCCGCAGGGGGCCTTGCAGCCGCCACCCCACTTACACTAACCACCTTCTTCAAAAATGAATCTGAGTTTCAGATAAAGTGTCTATAAAACGGGGGGGGGTGCGCTCAGAGGCCGCAGATTGCTAACAGATGTCTTTTTGGCTACAGCGCAGTCACATTCCTGCCAAGACACAGATGAGAGGGTAGGGAAGGGGGTCACGTGATCAGCACAGAGGCCCAGCCGGCCAATGAGGCGCTGGCGGTTCCCAGGTAGAGGCGAGAGACCTCCTCCCACTGGGCCGCATGCTTCATAGCTGCAGGAGGCTTTCGCTATTAGCGATGAAATGCTGCGCGTCTGAATTTTAAAACAGAGCACCGACATTTATTACTTACCAGGCAGGCAGAGACACTTTCTTTTAAACTTGATTTAAATAGGGTACAGCCCACTCTTACATATTTTATTACTAAAATGTCATCGTAGCCTAACCCATGTCCTTATCTATTCTATAATCATATACAACAAATTACAGGATTTTCAGTGAGAAGGGAATGTGTGGATGCACACACACACACACACACACACACAGACATATACACACCCACACAATACACTATCATTTCTCCTTCTGTGGGTAAAGGTAGGATTTTTACACTGCGTATCTGTAGTGATCGGGCCTAGAAGTGTTATCAGAAGACTTCGCTATCAAGAACACTAGCCTGGTTTACACGGCTAAAAATGTCAACAGTCGATAACCATTAAAAATAATTAGCTGAGCTTAATTTAGCTGAGTTTAGCAAGTAGTCTGGCCAAGTTGCCTTTCATTAAATAAGAAAAGATTATAACAAAGAATAGTCCTATGTACAATTATTTTTTGGCCAGGCACAGTCAACGCAAAATTTTTTAAAAAACACATTTATAGAGTCAGCTTGTATGTATAGATAGCTTAAAATGTCTGATTTACAGCAAAACACTATAATTTCCAGAATACCAGTGTAATTACATTTTCTCTCTGCAGTCTAGATATACATACATTTGTGAGGGCCTTTGCAGCAGGAGACCATAAAGTTCGAAGAGGGGGGAAAAACCAAAACAAAACTAGACAAAGCCAGGCGTGGTGGCTCACGCCTGTCATCCCAGCACTCAGGAGGCAGAGGCAGGAGGATTGCTGAGTTCAAGGCTTGCCTGGGCACCATAGTGAGCTCAGGGCTGGCCTGAACTACAAAGCGAGACCCTGTCTCAAAAAAAAGTCAAAAAAACTAGACAACAACAACAAAAAACCCTGGTCATCTCTGTGACCAGCCGACTGAGCTAGAGCCACAGGCCCGTAAGGTTTGTTTTGTTTGGCTCCGCAGGGCCCCGAGCCGTGGGAAATTGCAGAGGGCCGGGAGCTGCTGGGGATGAACTTTCTCACCCCGTAACTCTTAATCCTGAGGCTTTGAGCCGCGACCATCCCTCTGGATTCAGTCCTAAAGCTCGGTCTTGGGAGCAGCAGCGGTCTGCGAGAAGCGACCTTCCAGCCTAGCCCTCCAGGCACCACGCCCCTCCCCGCGTGAAGGATTTGTTTTCCTTCACTGCACCACAGTGACCTAAGCCAAGACCAGGAAGCCCAAAACAACCTTCCCTCCGTCAGCCAATCAGTGTATGTGGAACGACCATCAGGGGCCCCCAACGCTTGCTCTCTAAATACCATCCCTGGAGACGGAAAATGAGCAAGCAGAAGGGTCTACGACAGCACAGTGGGCAGAAAACAGGATTTGCTGCCTTAGTTTCCCTGAGGCGAGGCTGTGCGGCGGAGGGCCAGGCAGGTACCGTAGCCTGTACACTCCCAGGCTGGAGACCCTTTTCCTCCAGCCCTTTCCTCATCTCAGGAAGCAGCTACCACGGAGACAGCAGGATCAGAGAGGCCCCTGGCGCCCCCACCCCCGAGAAGGGGCTTTGCTCTGCGGCCTGTCCTGCGGCTACTCTTGTTAAGTCCTGGGGCGTCTTTTACTGACGCGCCCTGAAGTTCCTTTTCCAGAATGACAGCCGACAAACCTACAAACTTCTTTTTAGAAATGTGGGTTAAGTTTCTTCTTTCCGTCTCAGGCACCCTCAGACCCACGCCGGTGACATATGTGTACATGGTCGAATGCTTAAATTAAGCTTACCTTACCACAACCCATTCTCTCAAGTGCCATTTTCGGGGTAACATTACAATCTACTGCTAGCAGTGTTGAAGTATACCATGCATTGTTATTAAGTATAATAATTGCTGCTTTTGGAAGAAAACAGAAATATCATGAGCTGTTTCTACTTTTTTTTTTAGTTTACATATTCTTTTCCACTCCAAAAGGTTAGATAACAATGGAAACAAGTTAGACTTCACTTTCTTTTTTTTTAGTCTTTTTGGTACCAGGGATCAAACTCTGGTCCTACACTCACCAGGCAAGTGCTGTGCCACTGAGCTAAATCCCCAGACCTCTCGTCATTGACTTTAACAGCAATTGTAAAACCAGAAACACAGCAACTGTAAAGCCAGAATAAAGGCCTCAGAACTCTGGTGTGCTCAATGTGTTTGCTCTTAAAAAAAAAAAAAAAAAAAAAAAAAAAGGGTTGCATCCTCAATGTTGATTTTATCTTGACACCAACAGCTGATCTCTTTATGAAGAGAGAAGGGTCAGGAGATTCCTCTGAAGAAAACAGGTCCAAAGAGGCATCCTCTATTCCGAGCGCATCCCAGGATCCCTACACAGAAAGAAAGCGGAGGGTTTTTACTGGGCGCACTCGCGTAATGAATGGGCTCTCAGATTCTTCATGACAGAACTTCAAGACATCGGCACATAATCCTCCAGCCGGTTCTTCCCCCGCAGGTACAGCAGAGGTAGCATTTCATGGCAGAAAGGGCTACTGCCCCACAGATGACTGAATCCGATGGACAAGTAGGTTTTTCTATTGTAATTTAAATCTGAATTCTTGTAGGCCGTGCCGGTTTCGACGGGGCCGTGTAACAGCCAGAGTTCCCGCGTAGCACAGGCCGACAGGCTGAGCACAGACCCTGCTCTTTAAGAAAGAAAACAAGAGCAGCATGAGTTTTCCGTCCGCAGCATCTGAGCCGATGAGCTCCCCGGCAGACGCATCTGCCCATCGCCTCTGAGCGGCGCGGTGTTGATGTTTGAGCGTTTGTTGGGCTTCTTGATTTCACCAACAGCTTGGCTTGTTTCGTGGTGCCTCTGACTCACTGGCGTTCGCACGCAGCTGCCGACTGATGCCCATATGCCATCGACTCGCGCATGCGTCAGACCCAACCACCGAAACCTGCCCCTCCGTCCCAGGGGGGCTCCTGGGCCACTGGAATGTGGGGGTCTGGAGGTTTCTCCCGCTGGGCTCCGAGACCCAGTGAACGTGCTGTTTGCCCTGACTATACTGCAAACAGCTTTGGTGAGAGGGGATGTTTGGTGAGATCTGAGTTCGTGTTAGGGTTTTGCTTGGTTTTGCTTTTCTCCTCCATGTTGAAGTTGGCTCCTCCAGGGACGTACGGGGACGGTTAGTTCTAGGTGCTGTCTGTCCCCGATCAGGCCTTCAAAACCTACTTCTCATCCTCAGAGATTGCCCGTGCCAGGCAGAAGCAAGGTGAGGCGTTTCCATGGCTGCACGGTGCGGGCGAGTTCCCCTGTGCGGATCCCGACGCTGCCCGTCGTGGCTGTGTCTAGATGGCCCCGAAGGCTCGTGCGGACAGAGGTGGAGTTTCCGGAGGTGGCCAGATCCGAGTGCGCGACAGAGACCCTGATGCGCGGTGCGGTGATGACATTCAGGGTGTGAGCCCTGCCTGCCCCAGCGGCGGGAGTCGGACAGAAGGGAAAGGACGGAGAGAGGCGGCCGCTGCCACCGCTTTAACTTCCTGGCCTGCACCTTTGTGGCCCTCCTGCCTTCTGCGTGCCATGAGCGGTTTCCCCTCTGCCATGCCACCTGCCTGGAGCCAGCCACAGACGGGCTCGAACCTCTACAATCTGTGACCTAAATCAACCTCCCCTTCCTTTAACTTTGAGCATTGGGCATTTCATCTCAGCGACAAGAAAAGTAACTCAGATGCTGCCCTTTCCCGCGGTGTGAGCTTGGGCAAATCCCCTGCCCCGCTTGCTTCTGTTTCCTCTCCTGCACAGCCTGGCACACGTGGCCACAGACTGGCACGTACTGTTCAGTTACCAGGCCCTGCGTGGAAACGTGGGCTGGCCAATGAGTTATTAGGCAATTTCATTGTCTACAGTGTGGCCAACCTGTACCCCACCTCTAATTGTTTCCTATCTCTCTATTATGTATTTATTTTGCTAATTCTGGGGTTGAACCCAGGAGCGTGCTACCAGGAGCTACAACCGCAGCCCTTTTCATTTTTTACTTCGAGACAGGGTCTCACCGAAAAGACTAAACTGTGTCCAGGCTGGGCTCAAGCTTGCAATCCCCCTATCTCAACCTCCCGAAGCGCTCCTATATAGAGAAGCCTGACTTTGCTTTCTTTTATAAATATTACAAAAAGAAGTTGTATTTTTTAAAAAAGAAAGTTGCATTACTTATATGTATGAACTATATCATACATTTTATATGCAATCCAAGACAAGGCCTCTTCGCTCAAAAATTGAAGACAAAAAAGATAAACCGCAGGTTGAACACATCTCTCTGTCGGCCCCCCGTATGGCCCTGCAAGGTGTTCAAGGGGCAGACAGGGGCTCAGTGAAGCTGCTGCCCACGTGATACAGGAGACTGTTTCTACAGAAAGTTTAAAAAAGAAATCCTCTGAGGGCTGGAGATTTAGCTCAGTGGTTCCGGCACCTGACTAGCAAGTGAAAGGTCCCTGGTTCGATCCCTGATAACTATATACCACAATATGGGGTGTGGTGACTCACGCCCACCAGCAATCAGTACCATATACCACAATGTTGGGCGTGGTGGCTCACGCCTGTCATCCCAGCACTCAGGAGGCAGAGGCAGGAGGATTTCTGAGTTCGAGGTTTGCCTGGGCTACATAGTGAGCTCAGAGCCAGTCTGAGCTACAAAGCAAGACCCTGTCTCAAAAAAAAAAAAAAAAAAACCTCTAAAATAACAAGTAAAAGTGTGATATAGTGAATAGATACATCAACAAGTCGTTTATCATCAGACGTTAAATGCAGTATGTAACTGTTGCACCTGAAGGCACCGCCATGGTGGGTAAGGCTGTCCCAGGGCCGTGACCGGATAGCTGAGCTCCCCTGCAGTCCGTGATGTCTGCGGTCCCGCGTTGACTGTTGCTCAGCGGTGCCTGTCCGGACCACGGATGGTGCGGGCACACTCCAGGCACCTGGTATACCTTCAGAGCAGCCTGTCTCAGCACCCTGTCAGGAGGAAGTGCCCACAGTGACAGGAAGTTCCTCTACCAAGGCAAGGAGAATCTTCCCACCAGGATTACTGTGTCCTCTTGTGATTGGAGAGGTAGGAACCGTGACTGGCAGCCAGGGAACCATATGATCAAATTTGAACTCAGGGCTCACTGGCCACGGCCTCTGGGTTCCCACACACTTCTAAGCTTCTCTAAATTAACTGATGGACCTATGGGGTTTGGTGGAAAATTATGGTAAATGGTGAATTGTTTTTTTAAAAAAATGTAATTTAGGGCCGGAGGGTTAGCTCAGTGGTTCCGGCGCCTGCCTCGCAAGTGCAAGGTCCTGAGTTCAATCCCCGGTGACCACATACAATGCTGGGCGTGGAGACTCACGCCCACCAGCAATCAATACCACACACCACAGTGCTGGGCGTGGTGGCTCACGCCTGTCATCCCAGCACTCGGGAGGCAGAGACAGGATTGCTGAGTTTGAGGCTTGCCTGGGCTACATAGTGAGCTCAGAGCCAGCCTGAACTATAAAATGAGACCCTGTCTCAAAAAAAAAAATGTAATTTAAGGAATCTGCCGTGCCAGAGTCAGTGCATACAGTGGGTGAGGTCATGGTGCCATGTTTTCACGACTGGCTGCCCCTCTCTGGGCAGTGTGTCTCTTCCTGTAATAAATTTTGTTTTAAATGTGAACAGTCATTGTCTATTTCAGTCACAAAATATTCTGTCTGCTTCTTACAGCTGTGTCTGCAGGGTACCCTGAAGGAGACTGCGGATTTTTTACTGTTTATGCCATTCATTATGGACAATTCAGCCTGGTGGTTAAAGCTGTGTCCTTAGCATCTGGCCAAGCAAGGGGGTCGAAGGCGTGGCTTCGTCAGGGTTGTCCTCTGATGACCGCCGTGCCCGGGACCCCTCGGAGCAGGCAGGTCCCTCCGCCAGGCAGGCCAGAGCGCCAGGTAGGAGCTGCCGAAGGCGGCCGCGGGGCACGCGGGGCGCAGTCCTGCACAGCTCGAAAACAAATTTCTTTCCTATCTACAAAGCTGTGATTACTGTACTTTCAAAACTGACGCTGAGACCAAACACCGTCTTATTAGTTATCCTATAAATAGTGTTTGGCTCATTGTGAAAGCTCAGTGGATATTTTAGAATTAGAAGAAAAGTCGTAATTAAAGTCCCTTGTTTCTGGAAAGCAAGACACCCTCTGGCTGCTGCAGCCCTCACGCCGACCTCTGGGCGGGCTGGGCAGAGGGTCAGCGCCAACAGCGCCGGACGGGGCTGGAGAGCCGGCGGCCACACCTTGCCCTGTGGACAGCTGCGCGAGGCCAGCCAGGGCCTCTCCCGCGGTAAAGGAAAGCGCTTCAGTCCACCCTGGCGGGGACCACAGCAACACCGCGTGACCATCCGCTGTCAGCACGGGCGACGCAGCCTGTGACGGGGCTCTCGCTGAGCCTCCGAGCAGGTCCAGGGCTGCGACAAACATGCCTGGCACAGGTTCTGCTCCGGAAGCGACTCCGGGCACAGGGGCAGGTGAGAGGGTGCAGGGAGGAGGTAGGGAGCAGCCCCCCGGGGGGGGGAGCAGGTGGTGCCAGGGAGGGGGAGGGGAGGGGCGGAGCTGGAGGGAGACCGGGGCCTGAGACATGGCGCGTGCCAGGGAGAGCCTCAAAGCCCTCCAGACAGGAAGGTGCCCATATACTATGCCACCCCACTGCCACAATTAACGCTTGACATCTGAAGGCCTGTGCTGCCCCCAGGGACAGCCGAGGACACTGCGCTGTGGACTTGGAAACATGACGCCTAGAAGCTACACCCCATGCTTGGTGACTTCACCCAATGGCACTCGCGGTCAGACTGCGCGTCTCTGACTTGGGTTAAATGCAGGGATTTTCTTTTCTTTTCTTTTTTTTGAAACAGGATCTTGCTTTGTAGTTCAGCCTGGCCCTGAGCTCACTATGTGACCCAGGCAAGCCTCGAACTCATAGCAGTTCTCCTGCCTCTGCCTCCCAAGTGCTGGGATGACAGGTGTGAGCCACCACGTCCCCCACTGTAGTATGTGGTGACCGGGGATCGAACTGAGGACCTTACGCTTGCCAGGCAGACACCGGAAACACTAAGCTAAATCCCTGGCCCTTGAATGCAGGGATTTTCTCTTTCCCTAGAGCTGAACGACAGACAGCAAGGAGTCGAAGAACCAGACGGAGCAAGGATGACGATGTCACAAGATCAGAAAACCAGCGGATAAAGGCCACCCTGTCCCCAAGACCCCCGAGCAAGAGCAAACCCAAAAGCACAAGAGCCTGGCCAGCGTCCAAGCTTAGTGGCCTTGTGGTCTGGACGGCCTCCCCCGTGGGCTCTGGACACCCCGACACTTCCTCTCCGAGCCTTCTATGATCTGAACGGCCCGGCTGGTGGTGGGCGGAGTCCGCAGCCTCCCTGGGCCAGGCCTGACTCCTGCCAAGCACAAGGGCGATCCTCCCAGAGCCTCGGACTTCGGACACCCAGGCCTGCCCTCATGAGCCCCGCTTTCGCCTCTCTGACTTGAAATTCTTTCTCTCATTCTCCACTGCTCCTTCTCTGTTGGGGACCCCAAGAACTTGGATATTTCGTGGCGACAGTTATGGGTGACGACTTTACAAAGCAAATGTGGGGCACACGGCACCGCTGGGAGGAGCTGTCAGGCTCCAGAGCCTCCGGAAAGGCAGCAGGGTGACGGGTGACCCACAATGTCCGTGGCAGGGCAGAGACCCCAGAAGAAGAAGGCTCCCACCCCACACTCTGCGCCTCCCCTAACAGTGTGACGGGCGCCCCGAGCCCCGCACAGAAGGGCGCCTCCCGCCACGCCCCGCCTCACCCCTGCACCCAGACTCACACCGAGTGTGCACCGCGGCGACCCCACGTCCGACCCCACGCGGGGTACCACATGCTCGGCGCGGCTCAGGCAGCTGAGTCGGGGCCGCCGTCTGCGCTGCCCCAGCTGAGGCCTCGCAACTGTCCCAGGGTCTGCGGGCCAGACCGCCAGCTGTCCCCTGGCCGCTCCGCTCGGGAGCCCCTCCGGGGCTGGCCGGGCTGTCTGTCTATCTGGGCCGGTGACCCCCAG
>PVIC010050262.1:0-12856 GCA_004025085.1 Thryonomys swinderianus
GAGGCAGGCGCCAGAACCACTGAGCTAACCCTCCGGCCCTGCATCTGGCTTCTTTCACTCAACATCTCTTGAGATTCACTTGTGCTGCTTACTGTATCAGCAGTATGTTCCTTTTCATTGCTTAGTAGTACTCCCCTGTGTGGGCATACTGAGCCTAACCTAGAGTGATGGCTTATATCTAGTCCCCTAAAAACTCATGGGCTTATAGGTGGGATTTTTGAGAGGTGGCTGGATCTAGGGTGTGTGAATGTGAATTAAGGGTGTGAGGTAATAAATTAGCCCACTGATTGGTTTAGCATAGTTATGGGTGTAGATAATGGGAAGCCCTAATTTGTATGATAGAACCACCCAAAAGGCTTGTAACCTCAGTAGGATAAAAGGAAAAGGGAGGCTTTTTCACTGCTGCTGGCTGTCTGCTGTTTCCTTCTTGCCTTTCCATGGACTGTTTCTTCTCTGAAATTCCCCTCTGCCATGCTTCTCTGCCTTGGAGCTAGCTGACTATGGACTAAAACCTCTACAAACTTGAGCCAAAATAAACCTCTCCTCCTTTAACTTGTGGGTGTGGAGTATTTTGTCTCAGCAATGAGAAAGCAATTTAAGATACCCGGTCCCTTTTGATGGCATGCAGATCTTTCCAAAATGGAGGAAATATTTATTTATTTATTTTGCAGAGCTGGATATGGAACCCAGGGCCTCTTGCATGCTAGGCCAGTGGTATAGACTGAACTATACACCAGATTTTATGATGGAATTATTAACAGAGGTTTTGTGACCATTTTTATGTATAAACTGATATAGATGCATAAATGGATTGCCAGTGTCTGAGAGACTATTGTTGAGTCCTATGTAAATATATTTTGAACTTCATGAGAAACTATCAAAACATTTCCTAATATGATTATGCTGATCATTCCTTCCAGCAGCACATGAGCTAGGCAGTTGGTCTCTACCTTTACTACATTTTATGCTAATCTGCTTGTTTGTAGCCATTCTGATGGGCATAGAGTAATGGTATCTACTGCTGGAGTAAAGTAGTGACTTTAGTGATGCTCTTAGTGTCCATCTACATATCTTCCCCTTTTAAAATGGCTCTTCAATCTTTCTCACATTTGTATTGGATGCTTTTTTTATCATTGATCTTTAACAATTCATTTTATCATTGTTCAGGCAGACCTTGAACTCACTTTGTAGTCCAGGCTTTCCTCAAACTTGCAGTGATCCTCCTGCCTCAGCCTCCTCAGTGCTGGAATTACAGGTGCACATTCTCACATCCCGTGTCAAATACAGTAACCAGCTTTTGATTCACTGGTTTTCTCTTTGTTTACCTTCCATGTCATTGGCTTCTCTTACCTTTCCTTCAGTCTAATTTCTTCTTTTCTCACATTCTTAACATGTATATTGAGATAGTCAAAGAGGCCAAATAGAAGCATAGAAATCTATAAATTTCCTTTTAATGATGACTTCAACTACATGGCACAAATTTTGGTGTTTTAATTTTCATTAATTCAAAATATTTTTTAATTTCTCTGATTTCCTCTTTGATGTATGGGTTATTAGAAATGCATTATTAAATATTTGAGAATTTCCTTGATGTCTTATTATGGACCTCTAATTTAATGTTGCTGAAGCTATGAAAATACTCTATATGGTTTAAATCCTTCACATTTATTCAAGTTTGTTTTGGTCAGTATTCGACACAGACTTGAAAAAAATGCCTGTTGCTAGTGCAGACTTCTATAAATGCCAACTTGGACTTCACTTTCACTTGGTTCTCGATGTGGAATTCTTTTAGATCCTTGTGAACTGCCTGTTTTATCAGTTATTCAGAAGCAACATGGCTCCCTGGCTCTATGTGTTGACCTGTCTGTCTCTCTCTTCAGCCCCATCAGAATATTCGCCTACATGTTGAGTCTCCATGATGGAGTGGAATGTGTGCAAACACGGTGTCTCTGGAGCATTCGCTGGCCTCGGGACAGGTGGATACGGAGCTCACCTGTGTGTTTCTCTTCTCCAAGGTCACAGCTGCTTTATCTGAGACTTCAGACTTGAAACAGTCTCCTGTGTAATACTCGGTTGCATTTTCTAGTTGCTTGTAGGAAGGGGACAAACCTGACAGTTGGTACTCTGTCATGGCCATGGCTGGAAGTCAAGTGGGCCACTTTATCATTCAACTTTGGTATGTGAATTTTTAACCTTGTTCAATTATCTTTATGTTAAATTTTTAAAATCAGTGTAAGAAACCTCCTGATGTAGGCACCATGTGGCTTACCTGTGGACATACAGACGCTGCTTGTCTGTGCACAGCTGTCTCCTGCCACCTACGTCGGCTCTGTTTCTTCTCACTGGAGTTTTGGGGGTTGGAATAAACTAACCCTTGGTTTGTCTGTGGGCTCAGCCACTTACTAGTTCTGTGACCTCGGATAAGCTATTTAATCTCTCTGATCTCTGGTTTCTTTTAGGTAAAATAAAGAGGATAATCCTTCCCTCATAACATATCTTGGAGAATTAGGTGAAATCACTCCTCTAAAAGTACTTACTGCAATCCAGGCTATGGCACAGGGACCCAATAAAAGTTTCCTTCCTTTCATCTTCCCTACTCGATGATGAAGGGATGGAAACTGTGGTCCAGAGTATGGGACCAGGCCTTTCAGCTGGGCCAAGTCCAGCAGGAGGCCTCCAGGAAGCTGTTAGGAGTTGCTGTGATGGATAGATTTGGACTCAGAGAATCTTATTTTAGATCCCAGTGCCACCCGTACTCCTTTGAATCATTTTGGTATCTTGTTCCTGCTGAAACTCGTTTTTTTAATCTAGGAAGAAGGCAGTGTGTTCGTTGAGGATGTTATGTTATATTGTTTTTCCTGGTCCCTCTGTCGAGTCCACTTCTCCTTGGAAGTCCAGGGTGGCTCTTATAAACTCCAATCCTATCTAGGCCGCACCCCCTGTGGCCTAGTCCCTCCACCCCCGACTCAGCAGCCTCTTGAGGTGGGTTCTGCTCCACCTCCGGCACCCTCTCTCCCACTGTCCTGTGCACCATCTGTGTCTACCCTTCCAAATCAAAGGCCACTGTACGAACACTTCCAGCTGGTTTCTTTTAGGTAAAATAAAGAGGATAATCCTTCCCTCATAACATATCTCCTGCCTTCTCAGGTTTGCGTGTTAAGTTGTGCTGCACAGCCTGACTTCCATCCAACATCCTCCTGACACGCTGCTACTTACTCTTCAAAGCCTACCTCACTAGTAAAAAGGCCAGGTACAACGAGTTCCTCTTCTTCTCTACCACCCATGGCCTTTCCCTCTTGTGGTTATCACAGCAGTTCTGCTCAAACGGAGCTGTGAGATTGTTCATCAACTTTGCTTTCTCCTGGCAGTCCTTGAGAACAGGACCAGCTGTCTTATCTGTTTCAAACCCAGCTCGGCCCCTGGGCTGGTAAAGTAGGAGAGTTGGTCAGTGCATGCTTGGTCAGTGGGTGTGTGGTTGGAGGTTAGGAAGATGGATGATGGGTGTACAGACAGTGGGTGAGCAGGTGGACAGGCTGTTTGCACAGGAAAGAACGAAACAGTCTTCTCATTCTCTAGAGTGGTTGGTCCTTCCTTCATTGGGTGTTTATATCTCCCACACACCTCCTGTTCGGCTCCAGAGAAGCAGTGAGCATCAAGTTCCTGCCTTCAGGAGCTCCCTGATGCAGCTTGTGCTTAGCTGTCCCCTCAAAGCCTCACACTGTCTCAGAGGTGGCTAACTCGAGAATGTGTGGGGCTGGGATTAAGACTTTGTGATTACTGAACCACTATAAAGTGAGTGATTGGTTTGGCTCCACCCCTCAACCCCAGACCGGGTGGGATAAAAGGGGCAGAGAAATGCTGTTAAGGCCCCTTGTTGCCTTTGTCTCTTCTGTCACCATTAACTGCTGCCCCTCTGCCATGTGCCACTCTGCCTTGGAGCCAGCCAACTATGGACTGAAACCTCTGAGCTGTGAGCCAGATAAACTTTTCTCCTTTGAACTTTAGGTGTCAGGTATTTTGTCTCTGCAATGAGAGCAAAGTAATGAACACACTATTATGTAAGGCACAGACAATACGCAGAAGAGCCCATTAGTATAAAATATTTCAGGCTGGGGCAGAACTGGGAGGAAAACAAAATGGGACAGTGAAATAGGCTGATAATGGCTAGGGCCCTTTAGGAGGTAAAGAGGAGGATGAACAATTGCTGGCCATATCTGTCCTGGGCAAAGGAAATAGCATGTGCAAAGGCCCAGAGGCAGGAACAAGGAAGCAACAGAGAGAGAGCTAAGGGTGGGGAAGGATGGGCAGTGAAAGGACAGGAGATACCCATAGCCCACGTGGCACTAATGGGCCTACTTTTCAAAAAATCTGAAGTAGGAGCTCAACTTGAAAGACTGGCATAGTTTGTATCAAAAACTAGACTGCTTCACAGGCATGGTGCAACTCCAGCACTCTGGGAGGCTGAGACAGGAGGATCTCAAGTTCTAACCCAATTTCGGCAACTCAGAGACTTATCAACACCCTGTCTCAAGAAAACAAATACCCAAGGAGAGCATGGCTGAAAATATATTTGAGGATAGTTGACTAGAAGAGTATTGGCCTTAGTTCCCAATACCAAAAAATAAACAAACAAACCAGATTTCTGGCTCCTCATAAAAAGTGGCATTGCTGGTACCACTGGATCCATAGACTGGGCACAAGTCTCCCTTGCACCTAGTGAAGAATGAGGGTCCTGCCTTCACGCTTCTGCTGGTGTCTTCACAGGCCACATCCAAGCCCTGTGCCTTACCTACACCTTCCTATCTCCCAGAGGAGATAGGAAGTGTGCACTTCCTATCTCCCTATCTCCCAGAGAAGCCCCCCCCCTCCAGCTTGGCTCCACCCATCATATCCACAGGACCCCTGCATCTGAGACCCTCAGTGCTGTCTACTGTGACCACTGCTGCCAGGGCCTTTAACCGGAAATCCAGAACTCGAATCCAACCCTCCTTGAGGAACCCTTACAGAGCCAGGGGAGAGGGCCAGAAAGCCCCAGAGGGGAGGGGCTCCATGCCGCCCCATGGTCTACTCCCTCTGCCTGCCAGAGAGGCCAGCCTCCATCCCCACAGGACCTAGGCCACCTGGGCCCCTCACCGCGGCCCCTACAGCAGCCTCCCACATGGGCTCCCATCCCAAATTTCTTCCTCAGTGTCAGCCCAGGAGCGGCCCTTTGATGGTCTCCTCTCACACGGAAGGGCTGAGGCTGTGAGTGCTTGCTGGCCTGCTTCATCCCCTCTGGGCCTCATTCTCCCGCCTGGCCCTTCCCTCCTCCTCCCAGACCAGAGGGTTCAGCCCCTCCTGCACAGCCCCCATCCACAGTGCCAGCCACCAGCGCTGCCATCCCATGACCCAGAGGCTCAGTCCTGGGACACTGAAGTGATGGCCAGCGGTCCACAGCGGTCCCCAGTGGCCAGGATGGTTCATCAACAAGCCATTAAAGTGAGTAGGACTTTATAAACTGGGGCTTCATGTTAAGTACCAAAGAAAATCTCTGTAATTTCCCGCTGGGCAATGGGGATGTTGTCTGGTTCCTACATGCCATAATTTTTGGGGAGAGAAACATTTTCCCCCCACAAATGATGGGAAGTCGGTAGTTACGGTTACAGCTGGCTGTTGACGTTTGGGAAGCTGTGTCTGATGCCCAGAATCCCACCTACCTCAGCTAAATGGTATCTTTATAAAATTAGCAGAGTACAGCTATGAAGGAAGGCAAAAAAAAAAAAAAAAAAAAAAAAAAAAAAGAACTTTCAAATTTTAAGTATAATTGGAAAACTGGCCTTTGGAAAATATTTTCCCACCCAAGTCCCAAGCTAAGGAAGAATGGACGCTTTATACTGAGGTGAGCAGCCAGCGTGAGGAATTAGCCACTTCGCTCTGAGCTGTGACTGGGGGTGGGGGCTGCTGGGCATCCTCAGGTTACAGAAGGCTGAGGATGCCCAGGCCAGCCTGGGCCACAGGCATCCAGGTGCCGCGTGGACACTCCAGGGTCTCCTCTGGACCATAAGCCAATGGAGTCTGGGCTACCCCTCCCGGTAGGCACCATGGCAGACCCTGGAGGACCTCAGAGGAAGTGCCCAGTCCAGAGGGGATGTGAGGACTGCATGTTCAGGCCAGGCCAGCTGACACTGTGCCCAGAGGGCAAGTGGGTGTGATGCCCACGCTGAGGTTCATTCAGTACTTCTTGGGTTGAGGCAGGGCTGGTGGGTGGTCAGCAGACCCAACAGAGAATCATGTACATTCCAAGGCTGCTGGAGAGGTGGCTGGGACAGTTTGTCCACAGCTGGCATGTGCCGGGCAAAGTCTTCTTTGACTGTGGGTAGAGGGGGGTCCAGCCAGAGGTACAAAGCGATACTGCAACACCTAGCAGGTGGCAAAGAACAAGGATGGTGATAGTGTTCTGAGCTTTGGTTGAGTCTAGGGGAAAGTGCCCAAGGAGCTGGCTGTCAGGGCCACCCAGGAGGCTGCTGGCTTGGGAGCTGGCACTGGCCCTGCGCTCCCTCTCTAGTTCAGAAAATGTCCAGTAGGAGAAGCTTGGGTGCTCATGAAAAGGTCTGGAGCAGGCTGCGAATCTAGTTTGGGACTGATGAAGACCTGTGAGCAGAGAAACCAAGAATTGCCTGTCCAGCTTCCAGGACATGCCAGGGTCTGTCAGGGTCTGCACGGGGTGTGAGGGGTTCTGGGAGAAAAGGAAAAATCAATTCATTTCATCTTGGAGGAGTATTCAAGCTTCATATGCTCAGTTATATCCCCTCTGATCCGCAGTCTCCTTATCTAGAAAATGGGCAGATAACAAGAAAGGAAGAAAGGGCAAGCTGTCAATTCTGGGATTCCGAATGCCGCCCATGTTGCTCAAGTTCTGAGGCATTGCTCGCTGCTGGCTGCCCGGGCTGGCTGTCCTAGAACTCTGTTTTATCTACCCCATGTCACCTGGGAGGCAAATAATTTCCACGTAATGGTGGCAAAGGATGCTCACCTGAGGCCCTGCAGTGAGCCTGTGGGAACAGAGACTTGCCAGAACACCCACCCTGATGGCCTCTGTTCCTGCTCCTGACTAGGACTTGGGCCCCTTGGCCTACCTGAGGCCCAAGTGGCTTGTTCTTCGGGTGAATGCCCCAGGCTCTGCAAGCATGAGCATCCCACTTCATGGCGAGGAGGCGCTGTCCTGGAGGGGAGGCCAGGCCCCCAGGTAGACCCGGATCTCTGAGGCTCTTTCCAGACTGCATTGCCTCTGTTTGGGTGAGCTTTCCCCATGCACACCCTGGTGGGCTTGTGCCTCCTGCCGGGTCCCCTAGGCCTGCCCTGACTCCCCGACCAGCCTCACTGCACACTACTTCACGGTCCCTGCTGTAGGGCATTCTGGTCCTCTCCACCACCTGAGAGACAGGGATACCATTAATCTGGTTTTTCCATGAGGAAACCAGGGAACAAAAAGAGGTATCTGGCCTGAGTAAGGGGTGGGAAGGAGGTAAACCCCTGTCTCCACCTCAGGGCTGTTGGTTGGCCAAACTAATGCTGTGACCCTGCTGGGACAGGTCAGAGAGCCTGGGTACAACATGAGGCTAGGCCACCTGCATGCCAAGAACTCCAGTCACCTGTGGCACCCTCCTCAGAGCCTCAGCGATGCTGTCACTTTGCTTACAGATAGGGAACCATGCATCTTCGGTCAGGTCTGAACCACAAGACCATAACTTGAGGCCTGGCGGGTGGGTACTGGGCAGGTTTCTGGGGCTTGTCCCACCTTGAGAGAAAAAGAGAGTGTTTACTGATTAACGTGAAGTAATTACTGCACAGGCAATTTCCATAATTGCCTCAAGAAAAGATCTGATCAGGCGAACTATGAGCAAAAACAGCCGGGAGAGCAGAAAAGGGGAGGGCTGGGGGGGTGGGGCAAAGGGAACGTAAAAATGATCAAGAGTTGAGATGTGTGTGGACCAAATGAATGGCCCAAAATGAATGTAATTATTACGCATTGCAAGCATATACCAACAATTAAAACAAACAAAAAACATTGAAAGCGGACCACTCCACCGTGAGAGCCCGGCAGTGGCAGCGTCTGTATCCCTCTGCCTCCCTTGGAAAGGAAAGGTGAGGCCCAGCGCAGCCAGGTGACAAGCCTCTGCCCCACATATGGAAAGCCTGTACGCCCTTGTGCCCGCCTGGAGACGTTGGTAGCCCTGAAATCCATCAGGGTGCATTACAGGGATCGCCCTGGAAACCCTCCCAAGACCACGCGCGGTTCCTTGAAGCTAATTGCTTTAGTTTGAGGTAATATTCGTCACAGAAACACCAGCAGTAACCTTTGGTCTTGGCAAATTCTCCCCTCAATCACATAACGTAAACAGCGATAAACGAGGGCTTTTTAGGGCTTTCTTCCTAATGTGTTACACATGCATTTGTTACCGAAGCCGTGCGTGCTCCAAGCCCTGAAACCCGAGCTCCCGGGGCGGGCGGGGCGGGGGCGGGAGCGCGGGCTGGCTGGGGTCAGGGTCCCCAGGAGACCCCGCCCTCCCGCCCCACCCCCTCTCCCCTTTCCTTCCTCTGTCCCCTTTGTCCCTCCCTCTCTTTTTACTCTCCTCCTCTTTTCCTTCTCTCTTTCATCCTCTAGACCTGATTTACTTTGTTACCTTGGCCTCAGTTTCCCCATGTGTGTCTGATTCTCTATTTTTCTCATTATGTGTCTGATTCTGTCACTATATCTTTTTCTCTCTGTGTCCAGTGTCTGTTTCTCTGCCTCTGTGTGTCTCTATTTATGTTTTTGGCTCTGGCTGAGACTTTCTGTCTCTCTCTCTGTTTCTCTGTCTCTTTCTTTCTCTCTTTCTCTCTGACCTGCCCTGGATGGTGGGAGCTGCCTCCTCTTCATCTCCCTCACCCAGTGGCCACCCCAGGAAGCACAGGGCCTTCAGCAGGAACCCAGCACTGGCTCTGGCCCCTCCTCTGCTACCCCCGTGTCTGTCAGTGTCACCTGGGGAGGCTATTGCAAGCCCAAGGCCTGGCCATTTTCTGTCGCACTGGTCTGCCTATCTTCTTGGATTCCCCTACCCCCTTTGGATGGGCTCCCCTGCCCTGTCTGCAAGGTGAGACCCCTTTGTCTCTAGGTCACATCTTCATTCCTCAGACCTTCACTCAAGCCTGGGCCAACGATGTGGCACAGCTGGGGGCGAGAGGCTGCAGGAGAAGTGGATCCTGGGAGAGGGTTTGTGGGGAAGACAATACAGGCCTGGGACTGGGCCACAGCCATAGACCCAATTCCGTCCCCAGTGGAAGCCCTGGATGGTGTAGGAGGAGGGGTCTGGTCGCTTTCAGGGAATTTTCCAGCCCTGGTGCTCTAGGGAGCCATGTCCCTCTTGCTGAGCTCTGGAACTGAGAGAACAGACCCTCATGGAGACCCTCCTGGGCCCTAGCCACACCTTTGAGCAGAGGTCCCGAGCCTGTGGCCAGCTCAGGATACTCTACATCAGGGTCTGCTCAGATAGCAAGAGTTGTACTGTAGAAGGCTATTTTCTGTCAGCATTCACTTCCGTGAGCTGAAACAGAGCTGAAAGTGATCTCCTGGGTGTCAAGCCTAGACCTGGCCTCTTCCTTGGTGTCAGCAGACCCTGGGCCACCTCTCTATGGCTTCCCTAATTGTCTCAGCCTCTCTGGCCCCAGCAAGGACGGCCAGCAACAGTGTTGCCCCTGCTCTGGGAGCTTCTCTCTCTCCTCGGCTCCCTCACAGCCTTGGACCTCCTGACCCCTATCCTGCCTCTGTCCCTGTGTGTTGGGATGAGGCATGGGGTGCACATCTCCTGACCTCTCTGAGAAACCCAGCTGTCACTCAGCCCGCAGGGAACTTGCCCACTAGTGTTTCCTGCCTGAATAGGCCCTGGGGAGTCTGTCCCAAGACTGTGCTAGACTCTGACCTCTGTGGACCATCTGTCCCTGAGCCGGTGCACAGAGGACTCAAGGCTCCCACCCAGGAAGTTGTGGGTGGGATATTGGAAGAACCCCTCATCCCTCTTGCCGAAGGGAAGCCGGGGAGGCTAGAGCAAAGGGTGGGCAACAAGATCAGGAAAGCCAGCACTCACACTGACCCTGCAGGGGTCCCGCAGTGAGTCCCTGAGCCTTGGTTTTCTCATCCAGGCCTGTCAGGGGAACTGGGAAGATGACAGTGATGGCCCACATGGGTGAGCCACGCAGGGAGGGATGGGGAAGATGGTGTGAACACAGAGGGTTGGTGGGATGTGTGTGTACATGTATGTTTGGGTTGTGCAAGCATGTGTGTCTGTGTTACATATGTATATATGAATGTATAGTTTGTGCAGATGCCCAGGTATATCTGTGTGTATGTGTTGATCATGAATGTATCTAGGCTGTGCATGTGTATGTATATATATATTTATGTGTATATGTGTGCATTTTGATGTGTGTCATATTTTCCATGTGTATGTAAGAAGTATTTGTATACATATACGTGTTGTCTATCTGTACACATGAGTATGTTATATGTGTATATCGTGTACAGGTATGACTGTACACATATGTACCATATGCATGTTCATACAGATTTGTAGGAGTGTGTACTGCAAAGTATGTACACATTGCATACAGGTACTATATGATACAGGCATGTGCATGCTATGGCTTATGTGAGGTGTGTACATGTTTGTGT
The DNA here is from genome assembly GCA_004025085.1 of Thryonomys swinderianus. NCBI lineage: Eukaryota > Metazoa > Chordata > Mammalia > Rodentia > Thryonomyidae > Thryonomys > Thryonomys swinderianus. Next base: position 10,688 of record PVIC010050262.1, read on the forward strand.
CTGCATCCATGTATAATGGTGATATGTGTGCATATGTGTTTTACATGCTTTACGATACAAGTCCTATGAGTTTTTATTTCCAGATCCAAATTTACTTGTAGGCTTTTCCCCAGAAGTCCTGGCTGCCAGTTGTCAGAAGTGAACCACACCAAATTCTCTGCATGGTTCTCTCATTCTGAACTGGCCAGAGGATCAAGGGGCTCCCTGTCATCTCTGAGTGTTCTCATGTCACACAGAGGCCCCCGAGGCCTTGGTTGGGACCAAAGATGCTGGAGGAACCAGAGTAGACAGCAGTGCTCAGCTGACACACTGCTCAGAGGGCTAGAAGTCAGGGAGAGAAAAAGGGCTGAAGAGATAACATAAAATGCCCAAATTAAAAACTTTCAGGTACAGGGCTGGAGATTTAGCTCAGTGGTTCCGGCGCCTGCCTTGCAAGTGCAAGGTCCTGAGTTTGATCCCTGGTGACCACATACAATGCTAGGCGTGGGGACTCACGCCCACCAGCAATCAATACTACATACCATAGTGCCGGGCGTGGTGACTCATGCCTGTAATCCCAGCACTCAGGAGACAGAGGCAGGAGGATTGCTGAGTTCAAGGCTTGCCTGGGCTACATAGTGAGCTCAGGGTCAGCCTGAACTACAAAGCGAGACCCTGTCTCAAAAAAAAAAAAAAAGTTTCAGGTACAAAATAATGTGTGTTCGAAGAATGAATTCCAGACAAGAGGTGACCCCAAACATATTGGGATGGGATTTTTAGGGTTTAGAAACATGGGGGAGAATTTAGAAATCAGAGGGCTGCCAGCTAGGCAGTAGTGTGAGCTCCAGCAGCAGAGCTCTGGCCAACTCATCCAGGCATCTACAGTGTGATGCACCAAAGGAACTCAGGCTGCTGGATTCTGTCAACCTCAGGCACTCGGGTGTCACAAGGGCCACATTTTCTGGGGCTTCTAGAAGTTTCTATTGAACCATGCAAGGGTGTTGCAGCCAGGCTGCGCAGCAAGGATGCACAAGCCCACCAGGAACTCAGGGATCCAGGGAGCCCCTACCTGTGAGCAATGTGGTGCAACCACTGAAAGGCGCAGAGGGCAGGAAGGGGACATGGGTTCATGGGAAAGACTTGCAAATCCTAACCAGATCCAGGGTTCCCTATATCCCTGTGAGGTGGGCAGGGACCTCTGGAGAGCCCATGGGGTGAGGCCATTTTCTGCCCAGTATGCTCCACCCATCCCTGACCCACAAGGAGCCTCAGTGCTCATGTCTGCTACCGCCAGCAGGTTGCTGGGGAGCTCTGCTCAAGGGTATGACCTAGGCAGGGGGTGTGGGGCAGCTGCAGGTCTGCCAGTGGCTCCCTCCAAGTCCCCTACCTACCCCTTCTCATTATCACAGGGCCCCAGAGGGTGGAAGCTGGATCCCGAAGCTCCTGTGGTACAGAGGGTGAACCCACATCAGAACTCCTTCAGTCTGCTCTGTAGCCCTGCTGCCATCAGCCAGCTCTGCTCCCCAGGGAGGGTGCCGCAGACCTCAGCTGGCTCCCTCAGTCCATCTAGGGCTTACATTCCTGCGACTTCCCCATCTAACACATCCCTGATGGGGAGAGGTTTTTCATTTTAGGGGTTCAGGGGATTAGATTGGATTCAGAAGAATCTGAGGGCATTTCCCTTTTGAATGTCCACAGCTTCCATCTGCACATTCTTTTTTGGCATAAAGGCATTGTATTTACAGGATCTAGGGACTGGGATATGGACATCTATGGGGCAATTTTATTCTATGGGTTGTACCTAGGTTAGAGCCATTTGAGTGGATGTGCTCAGTGACACTGAAGTGTTCAGTGAAGATTCCCTTGAAGAGAGGTGCTTCCCTTGCTGGCATGGGCACCTCTGCTTGTGTAGGCATCACAAGTTATCTTCTCGGGATAAGAGCGAAGTGAATCTCCTTCTCAGGATCCTCCCCCCTTTCCCTCTTCGCTAATAAATTAAAAGTGAGCGCTAGAAATTTAGCTCAGGGCCGGAGGGTTAGCTCAGTGGTTCCGGCGCCGGCCTCGCAAGCACAAGGTCCTGAGTTCGATCCCAGGTATCCACATATAATGCTGGGCGTGGAGACACGCCCACCAACAATCAACACCGCATACCACAATGCCGGACGTGGTGGCTCACACCTGTAATCCCAG
>PVIC010050263.1:0-12871 GCA_004025085.1 Thryonomys swinderianus
AATCCTCCTGTCTCTGCCTCCCAAGGGCTGGGATTACAGGCATGAGCCACCATGCCCAGCTCAGTGATACTCTTAATAATTTTGCTCAAAGTAGAACTGATTTTTTAAGTGATTACTTCATTTTAGCAGTATTTCACAATGTATCTGATATCATTAATACCATTAATGGGCTCTTCACACTTGAAATATTCAAGATTTTGGTCTATTAAATTCTTCAAGTGAAAGTCTTGAAAATAATAGAAAACTTGCTTTACTTAAGGTTGACATGTTTTAAGTGGAAGAGAAAAGTTACTTTGGTTCAGAAAAATTAATATAGTAGAGAAAGCCACTGAGGATCCAGGTCTGTTCCCTGAAATAGGTTGGTATTTGAATGAAAAATTGTTCACATGCCTATAAGTAGAAAGGATAGAAAAATAACCCTAACATCTCCCTTAAGCAGTTATCTACACGTGCTGTTTGACAGTGTGCGAACAATCGATCTTGCTTACATCCTATCTTGCACTACTCAGATCATTTTGAACTGATTGATTTGAAAATACTTCAGAGCATATTTCTAAAAGACAAGAATTCCTGTTACAATAGCATTAAAAATACATCCTTAATTTTGTGTAGTCATTGCTTGATTCCTCCAGTTGGCACATAAGATTGTCTGTTATATAATAACTCACAGTAGTTTGTTTTAATTAGGTCCCAAAGAAGATCAACATGTGACTGGTTTAAAGATGTTGTACTTCACCAGTTGCCTTTCATCAGAAACCCCTCCCATTTTTTTCTTTTAAACCTGATAGTTTCCTGTGTGGTTTTCCTGTTTAGATTTGGCTGCTATCTTTGTGTAGCCCACAAGCTGGTGTTCAGTAGAGGCCTAATCAGAATGAGTCTCAGTATTTTGGAGGCAGAGTGATGTGGGCAGTGAATTCTCTCATCCATCAGCAAGTCATTCTAATTGTCTGCTTTGTCTTTTGTGGAGTTTATTTGGGCTGGCTATTGAGTCCTTAGACACCAATACTACTGAGCTTTGATAACTTCTGTGCTTTATACTATAACAAGACATTGCTGACATACCAAATTTCCCATCTCAAATGTGGAATCTGTTTTTTGGGGAGCTCTGTTCCTCTAGGTGTGGATGTTAAAGAGTGGTGTAAGTAACTTAATGGCATGTTGTGTGTATAGTCTGAGTTTAGCGGCTTTCTTTCTATATTACTTTACATATAATTTGCATTGAGTTTAAATAAAGAGAGAAAATTCTTTTGCTTCCATTGTAAACACTGGTGTTACATCTGGGTTTGAGCAGTTAAATAGATCTTTACCACTTGAGTTGAACTGATCTCATACCAGGTAAACAGATAAAGTATCAGTGCTGTTCTTTTACTGAATGTAGGAGAAGGGGTTGCTATTAATATATTTAAATTTTTCTTTTGTACCTGTTTTTCTATTTTCTACTTGGTTAATATGAAGGAAACTTAAGGTTTATTTATTTGGCCATATTTTATGAGGCAAGAAAGTTAATGCTTAGTAGTTTCTGTTTTGTTTTTTTTGAGACAGGGTCTCGCTTTATAGTTCAGGCTGGCCCTGAGCTCACTATGTAGCCCTGGCAAGCCTGGAACTCAGCAGTCCTCCTGCCTGTGCCTTCCCAGTGATGGGATTACAGGTGTGAGCCACCACACCTGGCAGTTTCTGTTCTTTTTAATGTCATTTCATTCTTAAGGCAGTTTAACCTACCTTCAATAAACATGTTTTCATGAATGTATAAAAATTTACAAATCACTGTAGAATGTGGATGATATTCTTTTATTTTTGTTCATTTGTTAGAATTAAACATTTCTGCATGCAGTCTGTATTTGAGAAATAAATGTTCTGTGGGCTACAGTTTAGCATCTTAAGTTTTTAAAAGACATGAAAGGCAATATCTACTTTATATGCTCATAGCACAGTAGGCTTCTTCAGTGTTAGCATGAAACACAATCACTGGAGATGGTCTTGTGTATGTGAGGGAAGCTGTTTTACTCTGCTAGTTTTGTTGGGCTGAGCAGATTAGCACAGGAAAGATTAGACTGCGTGACCTGGAGAGATTCACAGATGCTAAGCAATTAAAGCAGCTTTTCCTTGGATTTTATGTTGGATTTCAGTATTTGAAGCTGTTAAGTAGGATTTTACAAGTATACATTTAATCTTGATTCAAATTTATAATGTCATTTAAATGGAGAGGCTTTTAGGGGTTTGGGTTTTTTTTCCTGGGTTTGTTGTTGTTGTTGTTGTTGTTTTCCCGTGGTAACTAGGAATTGAACTCATAACATTGTACCTGCCAGTGATGCAGTTGTGCCACTCGGCCAAATCCCTGTCTGAGAAAGGCTTTTAAAAGTAATGTGATATCAAAGATCAAGATCCCTGCTTCTTGACACCTGGTTTTGTTTTTGCTCTTGATAGTTTACAGAGCATTATGATTCAGCTGTGTAGGTGAGGCTTTGTCTTGAAGAAATTAATAGAATTGGTATGAAAGTTCTGTTTTCTTAAATTAAACTAGACCAAAGACTCAAGAGGAATAAGAGAAAATTTGACATATTTTTTAACTTTAGTGAAATATTTTCAGGAATCCCAGAGTACCTTCAAAGAATTTGAAATCTTCTGAACAGAAGTTGAAGTTTCACTTTTTGAATTTAAATACTTTAAGAAATATCTTATTTTTTAAAAAGTATTGAAAAATTATTCATTCTTGGTTTTCAGTGTTTTAAAGATTTAGTTCATTAATCCTGGTGCTTGTAAGTTGTAGAAGACAGATTTGAGCCTGAGTCCTTCACTTTTGAGACCATAATTCAGTTGAAAATATATTTGGTCAGGATAAATAAGATTTTATTTTGATGGCAGTACATAGTTATACTTTTAAGACTGGATTATGTTCCAGTTAATGACAGTTATATCCCTTTTTGAAATTTCTAGGGGGATGGTGATGTCTATGTAGGTTTCTTTTAGAAGGACTTACTGGTTATCTTAAATGTTTGATCATTTCTTTGAGATTTTTTTGGAAATTGATTACTTTGACTTTGCTCCTTCACAGAGTTACAGTGAATGGTTGCATGGATTTGAAAGGAAAGCAAAGGAATGTATAGCAGGAACTTCAGATTCAGAAGAAGTTAAGGTTAGTCCAAGAAGTGAATTGTATTTTATTGAAACTTGGGATAAAGGGAAAGTCAGAGTCTGTTTCATATGTTCTGGAGAGAAACAGGATTTGATTTTAGGAGGATAATAATCTTTTAAGAAAAGCATTAGGAAGTGATCATTTGGGGTACATTTTAGTGTCTGCTTTTGATTTATGTACAGAGCTAATGTTTTTCAGTTCTTTAATTCTGTTTCTTAATGATTTCTAAAACTGAATACATAACTCTCACTCTCTGTTTAGCCTGTAATATTTTTTATTTTTAATTTTATTAGTACATGTTTGAGTTTACTGTCATTGTGGGTAGTGGTTACATGTACCCACCACAGTTTATTTTTATTTTAACCTCCCCCTTCTCCTATCCCATTTTTCATTCAAAGGTATGGAATGCTTCATAAATCTGGGTGTCATTCTTGCACAGGGGCCATGCTAATCTTTGGTGTTTCGTTCAAATTTTAGAAATGTGTTGCTGAAGTGAGCACTAGCCTAAGTTGAAAAGATAAAAGTAAGCAACGTAGTAGAGTCTCACTGGTTTGCTCAAGACACTCCAAATAAATAATTAAAAGTATCAGAACCAGGCTTGGCTTTTTTTACCTTTGACTGCTGAAATTGAAGGGATTTATTACTGTTGTTCTTTTGTATCCTAAGTGGCAATAGGCCAAGACATTGTTTGGCATGGGCATTGTGACCTGTACATGTGCATCTGCTTTGTTTTCACCATCTGGCTAAGGAGAAGCAAGCCTGTTTATTACAAAATTATGTAGTTATGTGTAGTAGTGAGCCATTTTATTAGTGATCATCACATGTGACTGACCAAGTCATTGCATTTAATTACCACTTAAAATTTTGTTATAAATGATTTGAAACCATTTTTATAATATAAAATTAAAGTTGAAGCACAAAACTTACTGGTAAAAATTAGAGATTTTATATTTTATTATTTGCAGGTTTTAGAGTATAAGTTGAGAGAAGCTGATGAAACACACACACTATTACAGCTGGAATGTGATACATATAAATCAGTCCTTGCAGAAACAGTAGGAAATGCTTCTTATTTTACCTTTAAACTATTAATTTACTTTTTCATGGCCTAAATGGTTTATCTTGGCATTATAACATGAATTTTTCAAAACTGTATCTTTGGCTATAGGAAGGAATTTTACAGAAGTTACAGAAAAGTGTGGAGGAAGAGGAAAATAAATGGAAAGTTAAGGTCGATGAATTACAGAAGACAATTAAGCAGGTACTTAATAAAAGAGGAGCTTAGAGCAGATCTGGGGCTTGGACTGGCAGTGTCAGCACCACTAAAACTCCCATAAGAGGCACATTGTTAACCCAACATGTCTCGGATGACCTGGGTCTGAGCTGTGTGACAGATAGAGTCTGTTTTCATAAGCTCTCTTGGTGATTCTGATGCTTGTCCATAGTGAAAAGTCATGAGTTTATAAAGTGTGACCAAGAGGCAGTGATAGAGAATGTAAAATGATTTGAGATAATTTCTGCAGTACCATATGGTGAAGAATTCTGGGTTCCAAATTAGTTTTAAAATATTGATAACTGGCCAGGTGTTGTGGTGCATATCTAATCCCAGAATTTGGCAGGCTGAGGCAGGAGGAGTTCCATGAGTTTCAGGCCAGCCTGGATTGTTATAGTGAGTTCAAGGCCAGCCTGGACTACAGAGTGAAACCTTGTCTCAAAAAAATTGATAATAAACACATAATAATATTGTATTGAAGTTAATCATAGTTTTGAGACCCAGATATTACTGTCCAGTCTTTGTTTTTCTTGGATGTGATAGAGTTCAACCATTTTGCTGCACACGTATTTTCTTAGGCCAGTTACATACAGAGTTGAAAGTTCCTGGTGGGACTCTGTTAATGCATTTAGGGGTTCAGAAAAAAGGATCAATCAGTTCATTGTTATTAAAAAAATTAAACACTTTTAGTTGGGCCTAATATCTAAAAAATGTGAAGAGATTCTTTTGCTGAAGTCTTTAAAATTCAGTATGATTTTAAGCGATACGTATTTCACAAGCTTTGAACTTTTTTTTTTTTTTTTTTTTTTTTTTAGACAGGGTCTTGCTTTGTAGTTCAGGCTGGCCCTGAGCTCACTATGTAGCCCAGGCTAGCTTCAAACTCAGTAATCCTTCTACCTCTGCCTCCCAAGTGTTGGTACTACAGGCATGAGCCACCACACCCAGTTGAAATACATCTAGGCTTTTTTTTTTTGGTGGTATCGAGGTTTGAACTTGGTCCCTTGTGCTTCCAAGGTAGTTGCAGTACCACTTGAGCTAAATCCCCAACCCTACAAGCTTCAATTTTTTTTTTTTGAGATAGGGTCTTGCTTTGTAGTTCAGGCTAGCCCTCAGCTCACTATGTAGCCTAGGCAAGTGTGGAACTCAGCAATCTTCCTGCCTCTGCCTTCCTAGTGCTGGGATTACAGGTGTGAGCCACCACACCCGGCACAGTGGTATGTGGTATTGATGGCTGGTGGGCGTGAGTCACCACGCCCATCATTGTATGTGGTTACAGGGATCAAACTCAGGGCCTTGCACTTGCAAGGCAGGCGCTGGAACCACTGAGCTAAATCTCCGACCCCAAGCTTTGAACTTTTAACTGAAAATTCTAGACAATAGAAATCTGTGGCTTTCCTTTTTTTCTCTCTTTTTAAAAAAAGTTAAGGAAATGTGTTACGTATGTATATTAACTATACATACTATAACTATACATATTTTATATGCTTCCTAAGATAGTTACTCTTCACTCAAAAAATAAAGCATCAGAAGAACAAAAAATGGTGGGCTGTGGGTTGGACACACTTGGTTTACTTGGTTTTAAAATTATTTTTAGATGCTGTCATCAATTACATCTTCAGAGCAAGAGTTAGAGCAATTAAGAAGAGAAAATACAGATATTGAAAATGTATGTTATTTTTCTTGTAACACATGAACTTATTTTTAGCATTATGGGTTGCCCAAAAATTTGTTTTTTTAAGATTATGTTTGTCAAGTGATACGGTTATTCTCTTAATATGTTGTGCAACTTTTTTTGAGTTGATCCATTTTTTTTTCTATTTTTATAAGAGTTTTATGTTCTGAGTATCCAAATTTCCCATTTTGAAGAAACACCATGAAAGGAAATCTAAACATGTGTTGATTGTTCCTTCTCTGTTGCGTTACTAGCTGAGAAGAGAACGAGAACATTTGGAAATGGAACTAGAGAAGGCAGAAATTGAACGATCTACCTATGTTACAGAAGTGAGAGAGGTACTTAAACTTTTCTCAACCTTGTTTCTCAAATTAATAATTCAGTGTAAGTTGTTAGTGGAAGAGCTTCCCAGTAGCATACAAAAAACATGGCATATCATAAAGAGATCAATCTTAAAACTCTAAACTTCGTTGCAGCTGAAAGATCTGTTGACTGAATTGCAGAAAAAACTTGATGATTCATATACTGAAGCAGTAAGACAGAATGAAGAACTAAATTTGGTAAGAAGCTTGTTCTCCACTGGGTACCAAGTAGGCTTTGAAAACACTTATGTTGACATGTGGAGAAATGATCCAAACTTTTTTTCCTTGCTAACCATCTATAGCTTTGCATTTTGTAAGTTTTAAGATAATCTTCCTATTCTGATGACTCCTGAGGTGATCTTTCTTTTCCTCACTCATAAAATGATTTCTTAGCTCCTAACAGTGGCACGTTTGGCTTCCAACTCTTTCAAAGTTTTCTGTATTTTTATAAAACAATTTCTCAAATAACAGTATTTGTAGCAAATAAAAAATTAACGGCTGAGTTGTGGAGATTCTTTATCATATTCAACTGGGCCTTTCATTTTCTGATCTAGAAGAAGATTATTGAAGGTTGAAGATTCTTGCTTTGCATTCTAGGGCAGTATCCAGTCCAGCTACTTGTCTGGTCTTCTATAAATTACGAAACACAAATACAAAATACAAATAGCTTGTAAAATTCTATAGCAGCTTATTATTTAGCACCTAGTAACACCAAAAGTACAAACTTAGAGATTAGTTGCATATCTTAGGACATGATTCCCTGAAGTCCAGTTTTTAAATTTTCTAAACTTTATATCTATTGCTGACCGACTTAGCTGTTGGATGAGCATTGCTACCTTGATTCCTGTTTCAAACTTGTATTATATTTTCTTACAGCTTGAAAGTCATTAGGACATCAGGTTAGATTTTTTTTAAATACCTGAACATACTATATGTTAGGGAAAGTATAGTGAATGATTTCCTTGCCCAAAATGAATGCCACCTAGCTTGGAATATTATTAGCACTTTACATGTTCCAAGGAAAACTTTTAAATCATTTCTTTATGGCTGCTGTTTATGGCATGATTTATGAGCCTCAGCCTATTATGGGAGATACCTACAGAGCACTACACACACTTGCATTTTTAAACTAAAATATTTGCCTTATTTATCAATGTTTTAGTTGAACCTGCTCTCACTTCCATGTGAGACAAGTTTTATGTGCATGTTTGTTATTCATTGCATAGATCAGGACTCTGATACCCCATTTTAAAACAAATAATTAGATATAATTTCTATATAATTAGCTGTAAGGGAGTGCATTAAAAAGATCTTTTCTAACTAGTTGTTGGAGGTTTTAATTTTTAATACTGAGGCCCAACCTTGTGGCAGCTATATAGGATTATGGTTGCATCTGAGTCTAGTCAGACGCTTGTTACTTGTTTTGTTGTTTTGCCCCTTTACTTCTTGACAAGAGACCAGTGTAAGTGGCATTCCTTTCACCTTTATTCCCCTTTGTCTTAAGTTTGAAATCTTTGTTTGTTAGGCTATCGCCACAGTATAAGATAAAATAATTTTGCCTGTACAGTCTTTGTTTTGGGGCCAAGAAGGCTGACCACTCTGACAGAGTATCAAACTTAAAATTAGGTGAAAAAGCAAAAAACTCTTTTGGTATTTAAATAGAGTTCCCCCTAGTAAGATTTCCAAACTGGAATGTCTCCTATTAAGTATCCCTCTTACTTTTATGTGTTAGTATTGTGCATTTTCCTCTTTTAACGTGCCAGAATGGGAAAGTCAAGGTTGTCCATTGGGGAGTGTGGAAATAGGCTGGATGCACTTCGTATTTGAGGACAGCATAATCCATTTTTCCTTCATCTAATTGGAACAATTGTCAGAGAAAAAGCACTAGGGATTTATATAGTGCTATAAATTCTAATAAATTGGTTATTGAAAATGTATTGTTAAGCCATTTCTTGTTGGTATATGATTTGTGCTGCTCTTAATTTTATGAAGTCTTTGCAGGACAGTTAACATTTTTTAAAAATTTACTGGGTTTGTAATCTTCTATTCAGTGTCTTTAAAATATTATACAAATGAGGACCCAGATGTGGTGGTGCACGCCTGTAATCCCAGCATTTGGGAGGCAGAGGCAGAAGGATCACCATGAATTTGTGGCTAGCCTGGGTTACATAGTGAGAGCCTGTCTCAAAAAAAGAAAAAAAAAATTCTATAAATTAGTCCTTTCAGTTGAACTACATATATTAAGGCTTTTAAAAATAGAGAAATTCTTATTTGCCTTTAAATTCAGAATAACTTCAGTAAGTACTTTATGAATAGTGATTCTTTTAAAAGGCTTCTGGAATTTCATGGTTTTGTTTTTCAATTCAGTTTTATACTCTAAACTCTTCATTCATTTCTATAGCTTCTCACGTTTAGCTCTACAGATGGAACCTGCACTGCTTAGCTTTTCTGTGCATCTGATGCAGCATATTGGCTAATCCACTGTGCATAACTTTACTGATCCCATTCTTTCATATTCATTCTTTAGTCCTCAGGGTATTGGTATAATCAAGGAAAAATGCAAAGTAAGTGTTGTTTTTTACTTTTACAGTTAAAAACACAGTTAAATGAAACACTCACAAAACTGAAGACTGAGCAAAGTGAAAGACAGAAGGTAGCTGGCGATCTGGATAAGGTAAGGCTGCTTCATTGGAGGTGCATGTACTGAGCTTCTGCTGTGCCTCGCATCTTGCCCAGGAGCACTTCTGTGCTGATCTTGTTCTCTTGCATCCTTATAAATTGAAGTTGTTTATTATGGAACAAAACTTTGATGTAGTTTTCCATATCTTTAAAGTTCATATCCTCACATTTATAAAATCATTTTATGAACAACTAGAAAGTAAATTTTGAATTCAGTTGCAGGTATTTCAATTTGGTGGTATCTTTTTTTTTTAATTGAGACTTGACTGTATAGTCACTTAGTATATTTCTTTTGGCCATTATAAGGGTTAAGTTTTGGAAGTTCCTTTGACTTATTTCTTTGTATAAATAAATTTTTCTTAATCTCATAGGTAGATGATTTTTTAAGCTTAACATTTCTTTGTACTTCTTTTGTGAGATACTTTTAATACTATAGTTCATTATATACCTATGAGAGCTACTTTTGAGCTATAGTATTTATGAAATATACCATCGTTTACAAAACAGTTATGTCATTTTTTTGAAACTGCAGAATCATGGGGTGTGTACATCTAAAATTTTGATAGTTATGCTAGGTGTGGTGGGTCACACCTGTAATCCCAGGATTTAGAAGGTTGAGGTAGGAGGATCATCAGTTTGAGCCCAGCCTGGGCTACATAATGAGATCAAGGCCAGCCTGAACTACACAATGAGTATAGTCCAGTAGTGATTTGTACTCCCCACCACATAGTCTTAAGAGTTTCTGTTACCTGTATCCCCACCAGTATTGAATACCTCCAAACATTTAAGTATTTGGTATTCTAATAGTTTTTTTAAAGTATCTTATTTAAAAACTATGTCACCTTTTAAAATATGAAATATTTTTCTTATATTTGCTTGTGGTATTTTGCAAAAGTGTAGGACTTGCAAATGCTTTATTTTATATCTATAAAATGTGAATTTTAGAGAAGAAACTGATGCATGATACACTGCCAAAATTAAGCTGTGAATTTACTTTTGATGGGTTATTTTAATTTCTGATCTCTTGAGCAAAACGGGAAGCAAGCAGTTTTAGACAAGCAGGGGACTTGCAGAACTCAGTAGGTGCTCAGTGGTATAGAGAGACAGTGTTGTTTCTGATGGCTGAAGTAGTGATGACAGGTAGCAGTCACATGCCTGGATCTGTACAATAGGAGCCCTGTGAGCAAGTTAGCAGAATACTTTTGGAAATAAAATGTACAGTAAAGGCTGTTGATGTAAAGTTTTCTGGCAGTTTTCTCTGAACACATATGACATATGGAGATCGAGACTAGGAGCCAGCAAACCCGTGAACTATGTTAGGGTCTGCAGGCCACGTGGTCTCTTGAATATTTCTGTCTGTTTCATTATTTATAATGTTTAAAGTCATTAAATTCATTCTTAGATTTGAGCTGTACAGAATGGCTAGATTTAAGTGGTTCTGTTCTAGATTAACACTAACCTGAGATAAGCCGTGATCATTTCTATTTAAAATTTCTTCAGACAGTTTTTTGTATTTGCACTTTCTGAAACACTGTGCATGTGTCCTTGTAACCTGGTGAGGGATAGAGCAGCTGACTTTAAATTTACACAAAATGTATAATTAAGCACTCATTTTATATGTATCAGTTTACCATATTGCTTTTCTTACAGGCGCAAAAGTCACTAGATCTTATCCAGTCAAAAATAGTACAAGCTACTGGAGAAACTACCGTTATTGAGAATAGTGATGTTTCCCCAGAAACGGTATGTGCCTCTTCCAACACAGATCCTTGGGCCACATCTTGTAGACTATGTGAAGCACACGTATGCAGGATCAATCTTTGACTGACTAAAACTGCTTCTGCCAGTTACATTGCACCTCTTTTGTTTAGTTAGTTTTTTGCAGTGCTGATGCTCAGGGCCAGGGCCTAGCTCTAAGCCAGCCTTCTACCATTGAGCTAAACTCCAATCCCTGTGTTCCACACTTAACTGAAAGTCAGTTTTCTTCAAAATAGTCCATCTCTTCAGTACACTGTTTTCATTGGTATTTGTTGTCATTTTAGTTCAGTGAAATATTATGTCCACTCTTAAGCTTTGGTGCTGTGTTGCAGTTCTCAATTAAAGGTGTAGGCTCTGGAGGTAGATGGCCTACACATGAGTCCTAACCCTATCACTCAGTGCTTTTTGTGTGTGACTAGGCAAATTTCTTATTGCTCTGTGGTATGGTAGCCCCATCTGTACAAGGTAATGATACTAGTTCCTATCTTGTGGGTTGTTGGAAAGAATAATGAGCTAACTTTAAAATCCCAGGCTGAGGCTATAGCTCTTGCCTAGCATGTATGAGGCTCTGGGTTAGTTTCTAGCAAAGGGATTGGGCTAGGTGTACATGCCTGCAGTATGAGGGTAACACTTAGAACTGATGCCCACAGGTACGACCTCAGCATCTGTTAACTCTGATTTACTGGATGGGTGTTTTATTTTAATTTTTTGTTTGTGTTTTTTTCTGAAAGGAAACACAGATTGACTTCTGATATTCAGAGATTCTAGGTTTTTCCTTTGGAGGCCAAAATAAAACTTCTTGTAGCAGAATTTCTTGGTGCCAACTGGTTTGCACCAGTAGTTAACAGCATTCTCTCCGTGGTTTTGGCTGGTGCTCATTTTTATGTCAATTTTTCATAATTTTCATGTTTGTATTTGAAGTAATAAGATACATTCTTTATCTTGTACTTGGAGTTCTTTATCACTCACATCTTTTCAGGAGTCTTCTGAAAAGGAGACGATGTCTGTAAGTCTAAATCAGACGATAGCACAGTTACAGCAGCTGCTTCAGGCTGTAAACAAACAGCTAACAAAGGAGAAATGACACGACAGGTTCAGGTAAGCATAAATGAAGTAACACTTCTATTAAGTGATGTACTGGGAGAGGGCCATATGTGATGTGTATTTATCACAAATCAAGAAAATTCATTTTTCCAAAATAAATATTCCCTTATTATTTCTGTAACTTTTACAGGCTTTACCTTAGAGTTTTATTTCCATTTTGTGCATAGTTTGAAGTCCTTGTAGCTTGGAAGAGACAAAACCTTTATCTTTGCTAAATTTGATCTTACATTAAACAAACTCTCATGCTACTTGGCACCCTGGGTTTGTCTGTTGCCTTAATATCTGCAACATCATTAGCTTCTGGTCTTCAGTCAGGTGGAATATTTGTATATCTCCTCCTTCTCCCTCTGTTCATGACTTGGTAAAATAAAGTGACCACAGCATTTTTACTGAAGATTGCTGAAAATCAAGTCATCACAATTTTTTTTTTTGAGACAGGGTCTCGCTTTTTAGTTCAGGCTGGCCCTGAGCTCACTATGTATGTAGCCCAGGCAAGCCTCAAACTCAGCAGTCCTCCTGCCTCTCCCTCCCTAGTTCTGGGATTACAGATGTGAGCTACCACACCTGACCACAATTTTTTTTTTTTTTGACACAAAAGAAATACACAAGGGCTGGAGAACTTAGCTCAGTGGTTCTGGCCCCTGCCTAGCAAACAGAAGGTCCCTGGTTCGATCCCCAGTAACCACATACAATACCGGGCGTGGTGGCTCATGCCCACCAGCAGTCAGTACCACCAATGAGGGGCATGGTGGCTCAGTCTTCCCAAGAGTTGAGAGGCAGAGGCAGGAGATTGCTGAGTTTGAGGCTTGCCTGAGTTCCATAGTGAGCTCAGGGCCAGCCTGAACTACAAAGTGAGACCCTGTCTCAAAAAAAAAAAAAAAAAAAAAAAA